>CM037998.1:8404289-8586032 GCA_021234005.1 Nephelium lappaceum
ACACCCATTTATTTTTTGTGAATTTGTGTTGACCCATCGTGTTGTGACCCATATTGTCACCCCTAGGAAATAGAGAGTCAGAAGTGACAATGTGATGAACTGCAGTTTCTAAGCCAGTTAGACATGAGAATCAAAACTGCATTTGGGGATTTTTTTGTTTGAAAATGCTAGCAGAGGGGTTGCCTCAGAAAAAAATAACAAACTGTTAGCAGAGGGGGCACTATAAAAGTATAATTTAAGATTTAGAGTGGAAAAAAAAAAGTTCACATGTAAAGAATTTGGTTCCTCATTCTTGATAGCCATCAAATCATATATTTGTGGGTACTTGTCATCAAATATGCTTTGATTATTTTTCATGCGAATGTCTATTGGTAATTCCCATGATTTATTTCTGAAATATATTTTGGAGTTTTTGTTCTAGACTAGGTAAACTAGACCACTGCAGTTTAGATTTCTTCATCTCTGATTTCAACTTATATTGGATTTAGGGTGTATGACTTCCTTTCTAATGTAGTTTGGTGGATTCAAAATTGGATGTATGACTTACGTCATTTAGTTACAAGATTTTGGGGTCATGTCTCTGAAACTTATATGGTCTATTATTATATTTTCAACAAATGCTATTGTATTGGGTCAGCCCAATTTGTAATATTATTTCTTTTTGAAAAAAATTGTGAAACAACGATAGTGTCTCTTATAAATCGGTTATTAAAAAAAAATTAATTTAAACAAAAGAAAACGAAGAATATTTTAGGAAATCCGATCCTTATGCAAGCTGAATTATACGAAAACGAATTTTGGCTGGATCAATCTGGCCCTTCTGACATCTCCAATGATTATTCAAAAAGATGAAGAAATATCTTTTCTCTTCTAAAGAACTATTAAGTAGAAAGAAATGAGAAAGACTAAATGAGGAGTAGAGACGTTGATGCTTGTCCCACTTTAGACCACAATTGATTTTGCCTAATTGAAAAACCTTTGGAGGGGGGAAATTGTTGAGGCTAAAATGATTATTTGATGTGTCAACTAAACAAATCCAGAAGGGCCACGTCCCTAGTGTGTGCTGTTGACCTAGCCAAACCCAATTGTATTCAGTATCCTTTGTTGGGGATGGGCAAAATAAGCTGTAAGTGTCTTTAGCTCCAAGATCTTGTAATTGTGTGACATGCTCTTTGCTCCTGAAAGAAAGGAAATCAAGTAGGAACCTCCTATAATTACCAGCTCAATTCTAATACAATGGGATATATGTTGTCCTTTAGGTTGTTTTTCCCTTTTGTGGAAGTTCACATATGTATGTGTTTTCAATATGTTTATAAAATTTTATTTCCTCTAAGAAAAAACAAATGCATAGATAAAAGTTTTATAAGCATCTCACATTCTTTTTTTCTCTGATCTTCACCTCTTCTAGGTGTAAAAGAAAAGTGTGACCCCGCATTATGGTTTACTGGGTGAAAGTTTAAACTCATCCAGGGATGTCCAGATAGAAATTCCTTGTCTGTTGAAAGCTAGTTGGTAACTCATAAAGATTAAACTGTAGTTCTAAGAGTCTATTTGGTTGGCATGTTTAGTTCAGGATACTAAATTTTTTCTTGAAAAGTAATAATTCAGCAGAAAGATTATTCTGGTTTATCTCATTCAAATTGGGCTTGAGTAGAACTGCATTTTTACAGAGTAAATGCTTTTCTGAGCCTTGACTTGCTTTTGAGTTTTCTTTCTCTCTATCTCACACACATACATACATACTCCCGTGTGCACAACTGCTATCAGCTGGAGATTGTTTCTTGTCTCTAGAATTATTCTCTATTTGTTAAACCTTTGATAGAGCCATAAGCTGCTGCTTTAGCCATACGGTCTGTTTATCTGTTTAGCTATCACTTCTGATTTTACTCAATAACTGGTAGTAACTGCCACTTGCTACATGTCATTACTTATTTTTTTTTATTTTACCTATTAACTGAATTAATGCTACCTTATATACAACTGTAGAGACTAGCTTGACTAAATTATCTCTGGATTGCTGCCATGTGTTTAAACCTTTTATGACCTTTTTTGTCCTCTTAACGGAGTGCTGTAACTTGTGAAATCAGGTTTCTCAGTATCTTCGTAGCAAAAATTGGGATACAAGGGTAGCTGCTGCTCATGCTATTGGGGCTATTGCTCAGAATGTTCAGCACACATCTTTGAATGAATTATTTGCTTGTGTAGAGACGAAGGTGTCTGAGGCAGGGATATCTGGTACTGTTGAAGATGTGGTGGCGTGGCCTGATTTTCATTCAAAAATTGTAGCAAGTGTTTCATTTAGAAGGTTGTTATTAATCTCAGTGATAAAATAATTTCTATTGGTAGAAGCATAGCTTTGTCTAATTAATTTGTTTGTGTTAATTAATATTAACTGACTTTGGTTTTTGTCAACTATTGAATTATAACAGCTTTGATATTAACAAAGTGTTGGAGTTTGGTGCCTTACTAGCATCAGGGGGACAGGTATTGCTTTTTCTTCTGTGTAAATATTTTGGAATCTGATGATTTTGTTATCGCTGAAATATACCTAATAATGTATTTGTTGAGTGGCTGTTATTGGTTTTTACGCAGGAGTATGATATTGCAATTGATAATTCAAAGAATCCTAGGGAGCGTTTGGCTCGCCAGAAGCAAAATCTTAAACGGCGTTTGGGTTAGTAATGCTCTATTAATTTAATGCATATTTGAAAATTGAGTTCTTTTATGGGTTTTGGGACTTGGGAGGGGCAAACAAAACCTTATATGTAACATATGTTGCTCATCTCTATCTCTGTCTCTGTCTCTGTCTCTTTTATCATTTTTTGGGGTATGGGGGAGAGAGGTAGTGGTTGTCAGTGATGTTAAGAAGCCTAATGTTTGACTTATAGTTAAATCAGATTTTCTACCAATTGGAGGAAGTGAGAGATGAGACTTGGACTTTTTTGGGTTTAGCAGGCAACACAGCCTGAGTTTGTATCTATTCATCTATGACAATCATTGTGGTGATGTGAGAGGAGAAGCTAGTTATGATTGGAAGATAAGTATTGGTAATATGAGGGACTGGAAGGTGTTTTGGTTGGTATTAAGATGTACTTGTACTGTCAATTCTCTGTTGGAAACAGAGGGTGTGAGTTTTGGTTAAAAGCTCTGATATTAGATTGAGAGGAAGTACCATTTATTTTAGGCTTGTTTTAGGTTGTGAGGGATTAGCAGGCTTGGGTGAGGAGTTTTGAGTTGGTTTAAATTTGAGAGATCTGGAGGCCTTATCAGCTTAGGCAGAGTTTTGTTTTAAGGCTTGATTATTGGATTGTGGGACTAGGAGATCTTCTGGTAAATAATTGCAATTAATGTTGATTCTCAGATGTGCTTGTTGTATTCTGTCAGTTAAATGATGATGAATTCCCTTATGGTGTTTGAAATTTTAATGCGCAATTTGACGGACTCACTATGAAGGTTTTCCAACCTCTTTGTGTAGTTGGTATTATTAATGATTTTTCTTTCGATTTCACTAAGTTGAAGAGTTATTTTGGCTTAAAAAGAGCCTTGCTTTTGAATTGCTATAAATTTGCTCATAGCTGTTCAGAGATGTATTGTTTTTCAATGCAGTATGATAGTATATATGTAATATGTTAGTTGTGTTTACCTAGGTAGGCAAAAGCATTACTGTTAAAAATTAGGGTGTTGTTTATCTGATGACTAGTTAATTATGAGGTTATACTGTTATAGCTAAAACTCCAGCATGTCTTTCTTTAGAAGAGTAAGCTTCAAATTGATGGTTTTATTTGATAGATACCCAGGATTAGGTGATTTCTTACAAACAATGACAGTGCCACTTATTGGGAGAAGGGGATGTTGATGTTAAAGGCTTGAAGCTAAAGCTGGCAGTAGAAGCTCTATATTACCTTGCAGTAAATAGCGGTCTTCTTATATTACTGGCAAAAATGCATGTTGGGTGGTGGTGTTTATCTTTTATATATGTGATTCTATAGTATTCTCCTTGACAAATATTCCTCTTTTTGGTGTAGAATGATTAGATTTTTTGATATAGTGTGTGCTCTACTTTTTACATGAATGATTGTGGAAGTGATTGCACTATTGACCAGTCAAATGAAGCAGGCTGTCAGTTGGCAGATGCTAATTATTTGTAGGCTGCCCTAGGCATAGTTTTAAAAGGTGAGGAGGTGCTGCCTTGGGGTCCTAGGCACCTCAAGGCGGTCACTTTAGGCGGTAGGGGTGCAAAATCCTGCCTTGGGAGCAGGGGCGGTTGCCTTAGGGCCTGCCTTGTGGCGAGGCCGGCTGAGTTGACGGTGAGGCGATTGAGAGAGAGGAGGGGGGGAGGTGGTTTTCAAGGAGTTCCGATAGAGAAAACACAATTGCCGACGACCTTTGAAGGCAAATCGGAGCTCAATCCGACGACATCACCTTGATTTGAATGTTTTTGATGAGTTCTGATGGAGAAAACATGTTACCGGCAAGAGAAGATGCCTTCCAGTGGGTCGCCGGCAAGAGAAGATGTATTCTGGTGGGTCATTGGCAAGAACATGCTTTTTGATGGGTTTAGATGCAGCAGAAAAGGGAGGAGTGGGAGGGGGAAGGGGAAGATGACAGTGAGGTGAGGGCAGCGGTTGGGAGGGATTAGGATTTTCCAAAGCAAGTTACACACACACACACACATAGGAAAAATTATGAATAAGCCCCCAACTTTTGATAAAATTCTTAATCAAATCATTTGGTTTGAAAAATATGTAAAAAAATCCTTACAATTTAAAAAAAATATAAAAATCCCCAACTTTATGATTTCATAATATTTTGAGAATTTTTTACAAAAAGGTGCGTCTTGCATCCAAAAGGCGCGCCTTGCGTCTCGGGCTCTAAGGCCCTTTATGATTTCACAATATTTTAAGATTTTTTTTTCAATGTTATGGATGAATTTGTAAGTTAGAGATTTTTTAATTTTTTTTTTTTTTTTTTTTCCATTTTGAGTTGAGGCGGTTGCCTCAATTGCCTCAAGGCGACCGTGTCGCCTCGTCTCGCCTTTCACCTTTTAAAATATTGGCTCTGGGTCGTATAGAATAATGTTATATTGAAGGATATTTCTGATTAATGATGGTGTAGGGAAATTGAATTTGGTCATGGAACACATCTTCTTGAGCTCTTTTTCTGGTTTTTAAGTTTTGTTTCTTGAAGGAGGGGTTGTTTTGTCTCCTGTACTGGTACTGCAAAGTTGTTTAGTGCTAGAATGGGTGGGACTCAGTCAATGCATCTTTTTGCAATTTAGTTTTTCTCTGTACTTATCAGGTTTAAGCTTTTATTTCACATTTTGGAAATGGTGGATATATATATATATATTTTGCATACGTGACGAATTTTTCTTGAGTTGTCTTCCATGTGTGATAATGGACTGACAAATATCATTTTCATGGATGCCTTAGAGTAACTTGATCTGTTTTTACAGGTTTGGATATGTGTGAGCAGTTCATGGATGTTAATGATATGATCAAAGATGAAGATCTGATTGTGCATAAATTACATTCCCATGGAAATGGGTTAGACCATAGATTTTACACATCACCATCTGTACATAATATCCGGCATCTAGTTTCAAGCATGGTTCCTGGTGTCATTTCTAAAAGACCAAGTGCAAGAGAATTGAATCTTTTAAAGCGAAAAGCAAAAATAAATTCAAAAGACCAGGCAAAAGGTTGGTCTGAAGAAGGAGATATGGAGGTCTCTAATGCTCACAATGTGACAACTCCTAAGGGCTCACGGACTGATCCGTTGAGTTCCAACAAGGTATTAAAGTATTTTCATTTGTTGTTTGTCTTGAACTTATATAATGTGCCTGCATGTGTGTGTGTATGCACATCAGTGTGTACATATGCTTGTTTAATTCATACATATGTGTGGTAAATGCATGTGTGCAAGAATGACTATTATGGTGGACCTTGGCTTCTGTATCTGTTTTGTAATAAATTTTGTTCTTATCAAGAAGCTAAAAGCAAAGAAAAGAAAAATATTACTCAAATGTAATTGGTACTCCAATAAGGTAGTACTATTTGAATGACTATCTCTTGTGCTTTCTTTTACTTTAATAGAATAATTTTCATTTACTATGATAAGAAGTACTTTTCATTTATTTGTGCTTGTGTTCATATCACACCTGCATGGTTCTTGTGTGAATTATGCTTCACTTCTTAAACAATTTCTATTCCTTAGTTTCTCTATGCATTTTTGCATTTCCTTAGATTTGGTTTAAATTTTGTTTGTGATAGGGTTCAACTGATTTTGAGTTTTTCATTATATAATTTATATTTTCTTGTAATTTTTTATTACAATAAATGTAAAATGAACCTCTTCTTGGTGTGAGCGATATTTGAACTCAAAATTTCTTTTATGGTGACAAGAGACATTACCAATTAAAGTGAATAGTTCTTAGAGTTGATTTTGAGTATTTTCTATCCAGACCATTTTAATCTTTATTTTATTTCATTTATTGGAATTGTCTTCCATGCCACAATCTACAGTCTTGTGCTAGAAAGGTTTTCATCTCAGCCTGGGCCAAACTTCATTTTCCTTTTTTGTGTTGCCCAAGATAAATGCTTAGTTTACTATCTTCCTTCTTCCTACTTGACATTGAAGTACCAAGTGTTACAATTTTGTGTTGCTGTCCTGTGCAGGTAGACACTATTCTAGATGAAGACAGCTTAGAGCATGATGGAGATGGGCAGTGGCCTTTTCGTAGTTTCGTTGAGCAACTCATCCTTGATATGTTTGATCCTGGTAAACTGCTTTGTATATTTGGCAAAATTTAGAAATATTTAATTTCGAAATTTCATCTGGATGATAGTTTATCTTACTCCATCTTTGCCAGTTTGGGAGGTTCGCCATGGTAGTGTTATGGCTTTAAGAGAAATTTTAACTCATCATGGAGGTGCTGCTGGAGTGTTTATGCCTGAATTGAGCTCAGATGGTGCACTCTCTGTTGAATTTAAAGACCAAGACTATTCAAGTACAATGAAGAGAGAGAGGGAAATTGATTTAAATATGCAAGTTTCAGCAGCAGCAGATGATTCGGAACCAAGTCTGAAAAAGATTAAGTTTGAAGATGCATCATCTATTTCGATTGATAGCATGGTTCATCCTGTGAAATGTGATGATAGCTTTAACATCAACATAAAGGTTGAAGACAGTGGATGCAATTTACCTGCCCATCAGGTCAATGGTCAACTTAACCTTAGTTCTGTTAAGGTGGAGCCAGAATCTAGTCTTGATAATATATCACTTCCTTCTAAAGAAGCTGTTGACATAGCAGAGCCTAAGGTTTGCAGTGAGGAGAAGGGGGATTGTCTAAATTTTAATGTACTGAAAAATCTTCCTGACAACTGTGAGATGGTGAACTGGTTGAAATTAGCTAGGCATTCTTGGCAGAAAAATTGTGAATTTCTTCAGGATTGTGCAATTCGTTTCTTATGTGTATTATCACTAGATCGGTATGTCAATGTTTTCGTTTTGGTTGTAATTATAAACCAGATATTTCTTTAAAATTCCTTTCCTGTTAAATGATAATGACCTGCAATCTCTCTACTTTCTAATATGTTTTTATCTGTTTATCACTTTTCTTTCAGTTTTGGAGATTATGTATCTGATCAGGTTGTTGCTCCAGTACGTGAAACCTGCGCTCAAGCCTTAGGTGCTGCTTTTAAGTATATGCATCCGTCATTAGTTCATGAGACATTGTATATCTTGCTGCGAATGCAGGTAAATACGTAATAAGTTCATTTGTTTAGTCCTCTGTCACATTTGGGATTCCTGGTTCAACGTAGTCTAATTGCTGCTTGGTTATTCCTTGCACTGAAAATTCTCTATGTTCAGCGTAGACCAGAATGGGAGATTCGTCATGGTAGCCTTTTGGGCATCAAGTACTTGGTTGCAGTGCGACAGGTAATACCTCGTGTGCTTTAAGTATTTTCCCAGTCGTTATGATGTGGTCTTAAAATATTATATATGTGTTTCACTTAATTGTATACACATCTCTGTTTACAATATGTGGGCGGTGTTTCAAATGTAGCTTGTCTTGCTCTCCCCCACCACCACCCCCACACCACCCCCTCGTCCCCCCTCTTTTGGCAGACTGTTTTCTGAAGGTCCTGCACCTGTTGTTTTTGTAGTTGTCCTGTTTTATTCTTGCTTGACAGTTTTTGGTTTTATGGACTGCTACTTCCACTTTTTGGTATATCCTTCTTTTTGTTAACTTCTTTTTCGTTTCTGATAAAAACGTTAATTTCATGCACTTTTACCTTTTCAGATCTTTTAGGTAGAGAGCATTAAGTGTCAGTTTGCCTCCATGGCTGTAAAGCATGCGATAATCTAGTATACAGTTACTGATTCTTTAAGTTGTCAGTCCGGCTATGTGGTTTCTTTTTTCACTTATCTTGCTATTATTGCTTTTTTTTTTTTTTTTTTTTCCTCTTTGGGATACTAGGAGATGCTGCATGATCTGCTTGGCTATGTTCTTCCTGCGTGTAAAGCTGGGTTGGAGGACCCTGATGATGATGTCCGAGCAGTTGCTGCAGATGCTTTAATACCTGCTGCGGCTTCAATTGTTGCTTTAGATGGTCAGACATTGCATTCCATTGTTATGCTTCTTTGGGATATATTGCTTGATTTGGATGATCTAAGCCCATCCACCAGTAGGTAAGTATTTATGCTTTCTTGTCCAGTTATTGGTTTTATTTAGTAGTAGTCTAATTGCTGCAATGATCTAGGTTATAGTAATGCATATATATAGATATATATATGTATATAAAACAGTAATTCATGGTTTATGAACTTCTTTGAATTTGAAAATGTGAAGAGGATTTTAATCTTGTTAATGTTTCCTTATTTAGTAATCTTTGGAAGAAGTTGTTTGAAGTATGAACCTACTATATATTTTTTTTTTCAATGACCACCGGTTAGGGGTATAGTATTCTCGAGTTTGGCGTTTGTTCAACAAAGAAGGGTCGGGGAATTTATAGTTTATATCATGTGTGTGCATAAAATAGTAATGCATAGTTTTTGAATGTTCATTGAATTTGAAAATGTGATAAGGATTTTAATAATGTTAAGATTTCCTTTTTTGGTGATCTATTGAAAAAGTTATACGAACCTACCAATTTTATTTTATTTTATTTTTAATTATTAACTTTGAATTCTATCCTTTGGTTTTTTTCTTTCCTTTTTTCTAATGCCCCTTGCGGTGAGCAATGGTCACCAGTTACTGTTGAAATTAACATAAAAATACTCAAGTTGACAATCTTGTGCCTTAAAATGATCTGTAACTTCTTAATCTATTGTTCTTTTTTTTTTTTTTTTTTTTAATTAACTATTATTTATTGTTCTTATTGTGTCAAACTTTATTGTGCGATTTGAACCCTTGAAAGGCGAGTTGTAGGAATTTGCCTCTGTATTAGAAACATCATAAGCAGCGATTAAGGTTACGAAATTCAATCTTTGTCGAGGAAAAAATTATGGGCTTTCATCACTGCTGCATTTTAAGTTCTGTTTTTATCATTGATATTTTGGGAACTGTCGTGTGGCCTGAGGGGGGGTTTGATTGCAAGGTTTTTGGGCTTCCATGATTTTTTTTTTTTTTTCTTTTTTGAGATTTCTGTGAAGGCTTCTGTTGTATAAGTATGCCTTCTATATATCAACTATTTTGGAGTTTTCCTGTGTTTTTCCTGTGCTATAGGCAGTGAGCTAGTCAACCATCTTTTGTAGATTGTCAGTTTTTACTAGAATGCAAGTCTTTTATTTTGGCTGACAATTAAAAGAAGAAGAAAAAATTTAAATGCAATTAATTTGTACCAGTGCAGAAATGCCATAATTGCATCACTTTTGATGGTTTTATCTGTACTTTGGTTTAATGTGTTAAGTCTAGTAATTGAGTAACATTCTGAATTTTATGGTAGTTTAAATCAGTAAAGTGTGAAGGAATTGTTTTTAAAAGTTGTTATCTGTTCGCAGTGTTATGAATCTATTGGCGGAAATCTATTCGCAGGAAGAGATGATTCCAAAGATGTTTGGAGCTACATCTAAAGAGAAAGAGGGTTTTGATCTAAATGAAGTAGTTCGTGTAGATGATATTGGAGAAGGAAAAGATTTGCAGGAAAATCCTTACACATTATCGATGTTGGCACCCCGGTTATGGCCATTTATGAGGCATAGTATCACATCAGTCAGACATTCTGCTATCCGTACTTTGGTAATTGTTTTTCTTTTCTTTCTGAACCTATTGAATACAATATTTTCGATTAGGAGTCTCAGGGAGTGCAAGTGGTGAACTGGTGATTTTATCTTTTAATGCACCGAAAATTCTATGTTATTTGATTTTATGTATTAATGCACCAAATATTATATGTTATTTTTTCATTTTTTCGATCTTTTATGTTGTTTGATTTGACATTGTGCTGTTTTTCAGTTCTTTATTAATTGAAGTTCATGGTGTCAATGATGTGAATTTACATGCAGGAGCGTCTTCTTGAAGCTGTTTACAAAAGAAAGATTTCGGAGTCCTCTAGTGATCCTTTTTGGCCATCTTATATTTTGGGTGATACTCTTCGGATAGTTTTCCAGAATCTGCTGCTGGAATCAAATGAGGAAATTCTGCAGTGTTCAGAAAGAGTTTGGAGACTGCTTGTTCAGGTGTCTTATTTGATCAGAGTACATAGTTTTATGATTTGCAATTTGTTTTCTCTTTTGGTCTTTTACTCGTTTCATTGAATTTATGATGTCAATAATGACTCAAGGAAGCAAATTATTGATATATTGTCAAGGGCATTAAGTTGTGGAATAATGATTGATGAGTGCCATTGTTTATTTATCTAGTTTGAGGCTGGGAATTGTTGAGGATTTAATTGAGATTTTGCTATGTCGTGTAAGTTGGTGATGTAGGTTGTATTTTAGATTTCTAACTTTCTTAATGATAAACTCAAGTGACTGTCCAACTTAATTATATCAAACTTTGCTTACAATTATGTGAAATGATTTTAACAAACTCTAGAATACCAGAAAATATCTCTTTTGCATACATATTAATGTTGTTGCTTGATGCCAACTTTTGTGTGTTTAAGTGAAATGTTTCTACACCCAATTTTCTCTCTTCCAACAAGGACATAAAGCTCTTGGCTTGCCCGGTCACTTGTGTATTTATAAGCTTATTGCTTCTCTATTTACTACAAATTCTTTCATTATCTTGAAATTATCACAGGATAAAGTAACAGGAAACAATGCTTTCATTTCCTTAAAGTCAAACGATCCTGTTTTTTTATCAAACAATCCTGTAATGAAGCAATTCTTTCATTTTGTAGAAGAATTATCTTGTTTCTATACTGGAATTTCTTGTTACTCTTATTTTATTATTTGTTAAATGTCTATTACTCTAATGTTGTTTATTAATTTGATGTTAGTGCCCGGTTGGAGATTTGGAAGCTGCTGCTAGTTTATTTATGTCTTCTTGGATAGAGCTTGCTACTACACCTTATGGTTCACCATTAGATGCCACGAAAATGTTTTGGCCAGTAGCTCTTCCTCGAAAAAGTCATTTTAAAGCAGCAGCTAAAATGAGAGCTGTGATGCTTGAAAATGAGTCTTCTGGGAATGTTGGCTTGGATTATATGAAAGGAGCTCTTCAACAGGAAAGGAACGGAGATGCTTCCACTTCTTCGGTTAAGATAATTGTTGGTGCTGACATGGAAATGTCAGTGACCAACACTCGAGTTGTTACAGCATCAGCATTGGGAATTTTTGCTTCTAAGTTGCAAGAAGGTTCTACACAATATGTGATTGATCCACTGTGGAATGCCCTTAGCTCTTTCTCTGGCGTTCAGCGGCAGGTAGCTTTGGATCTTAGTTTGATAGGAAATGCTATCATGCCCTGATCACTCTATTCTTGTTCTCTTCTCTCTCTCTGAATTACTTGTGTATTTTTTTGTTAGGTGGCATCCATGGTTCTAATTTCTTGGTTTAAAGAGGTCAAAGGCAAGGAATTCTCTGGGACCCCTGGGCTTTTGCCTAATTTTCCCAATCGTCTCAAACAGTGGCTGTTGGATTTGTTAGCATGCTCTGACCCAACTTTCCCAACAAAAGATTCACTTCTTCCATATGCTGAACTTTCAAGAACATACACCAAGATGCGAAATGAAGCCAGTCAATTATTACGTGCTGTTGAGTCATCTGGCTTGTTTACAGATATGTTGTCAACTTTTAAAGTTGATGTGGAAAGCTTGAGTGCAGATGAAGCAATAAATTTTGCATCAAAATTGCAGCCACTTTGCAGTGATAATAATGGGAACGATTCTTCGAATAGGCATATTTTAGAGGATATAGAGTCATTAAAACAGCGGCTGTTGACAACTGCAGGCTACTTAAAATGTGTTCAGGTAGATGCATACTCTCATGATGTGCTGTGTTTAAACTTAATAATCATCAAGTTTAATTTGTATATATTATCTGCTGGAAAGATTAATTGCTTGCACTATTGAGCTATATTTGTGGTTTTTCATATTAAAAAAGGTTTGCAATCTTTTATGTATATTACATGATATCATTTTTGTTTTATTATGTGTGATCTATTATCAGTTAAGATTTTCATATCTTTTGTTGCAATATTTATCTAGTCTCATAAACCTATTAATAGGCTTCTTATGTACTTGTAATAGGCTGCCAGATGTAGTAAAATTCTCTTTTTATTATTTCACTTGGGATCAGAATAAAGATCTTTCTTATTAACACAACCTTACAAAATATCATTTGTGTCAACATGCACCGTAGAGGATGGTGACACTCAAAATTCTTCATTGGCTGATAATTTCAAGATACCATAGCCTGATCATCATAGCAATCAATATACAATGATTGTTTCGGCATCCTTGTTAAGCTTTTGTCAGCATCTCTATCATGTTGTTTTATTGGTATCTTTGTCAAATTGTCTGGTTGGCATCTGTATTGAGTCCGTCCGTCAACTTTGAATGAAGTTATTACCATGTAATGGGAACTTTGCAAACTTAAACTACTTTACCTCCCATCTTGAGTTTTGAGGGAGATGTTAAAGAATTTTGAAATTGTTATGCAGATTATATGTTTCATTCTTAATTTATTATGTTTGATCTATTTTAAGTTTTTTGTATCTTATGTTTGAAATGTTTGTTTAGTCTCATAAATCTATACATAGGCTCCTTATGCATTTGTAATAGGCAGCCAATCCTCTTTTTGTTGCATTACAATCCGTATGGTGTGATCTGTCTCTCTGTTGGTGGTCAATGTCAGATCTGTTGCTTAATAATCTCCGTATTCTGTCTATATCAAGTTCTGGATAGTCATTCGCTCTGAGTTTCTTCTGTGCACTCACATCTGGTACCAGTGGAATCTTGCAAATGGAATGTCATCACCTGTTACTAAGTTTATCTTTTGATGAAAATTCTGCGACTCTTGTGTTGGTTACAAGGCAACAACATTTGCTCAACCTTTGTAACGTGCTTACTTTGTTTTCTTGTACAATTTTCAGAGTAATTTGCATGTTACTGTCACAGCCTTAGTTGCTGCTGCAGTCATCTGGATGTCTGAGCTTCCTTCTCGACTTAATCCAATCATTTTGCCTTTGATGGCTTCAATTAAAAGAGAGCAGGTGGTATTTTCAAGGTGAATACTTTTGATGTCCTGCATGTGACTTTATTGTAATTTATCTTGTTTTCTTAATTCAGGAGGACATACTGCAACAGAAAGCTGCAGAGGCCCTTGCAGAGCTTATTTATCATTGTATTGCTCGCAAGCCTGGTCCGAATGATAAGTTAGTAAAGAATATCTGTAGCTTGACATGTATGGATCCTTGTGAGACACCTCAAGCTGGAGTCATCAGTTCTATGGAGATTATTGATGATCAAGATTTCCTTTCCTTTGGAAGTAATACAGGAAAACAGAAATCAAGAGTTAACATTCTAGCCGGTGGTGAAGACCGGTCAAGAGTTGAAGGCTTTATTAGCCGAAGAGGGTCTGAATTTGCATTGAGGCATTTGTGTGAGAAGTTTGGTGCTTCATTATTTGATAAGCTTCCAAAACTTTGGGATTGTCTTACTGAAGTTCTCGTTCCTGCTAGTTCTTTAGATGAAGAAAAAATTACTCTCGCTATTGAATCTGTTCTAGATCCTCAGATCTTGATAAATAATATTCAGGTTATTACTTTTCTTACTTTATTATTTATACCTAGTATTTTAATTTTAGTTTTATTCCAATCTACATTAGTCTCAATGTCTTTAATATGGTTGGACAATCCGGCAGGTGGTGGAGAATGTTATTTGTAGTTATTTTATCTACTCGTGCAGGTGGATTTTAGGGGAAATTGTGAAAAAATTGAAGTTTTAGCACATTTGATGAGAAATGCTAGATTCTACCGTTATTTGCTTGTCTTGGACTGCAATAATCTGTGAAGTTACTTTTAGTTCGTGGAGTGCTTATCTCGTTTCTTCTCATTTTGCTCTTATGGGTTTTTGTGTAGTTGGTACGTTCTGTCGCTCCTTTGCTGGATGAGACTCTGAAACTGAAACTCCTGATACTTCTTCCATGCATTTTCAAATGTGTTTGCCATTCCCATGTTGCTGTCAGATTAGCTGCTTCCAGATGTATCACTTCTATGGCAAAGTCGATGACAGTAAATGTAATGGCAGCTGTAATTGAAAATGCGATTCCATTGTTAGGGGATGTGACATCAGTTCATGCTAGACAAGGTGCTGGCATGCTTATCAGTTTACTAGTTCAGGGACTGGGTGTGGAGCTAGTGCCATATGCTCCATTGTTGGTGGTTCCTCTTTTGCGGTGTATGAGTGACTGTGATCATTCTGTTAGACAGAGTGTGACGCGTAGTTTTGCATCTCTTGTGCCTCTGCTACCACTAGCACGGGGCGTTCCTCCACCAACTGGACTGAGTGAAAGTTTATCTAAAAATGCTGAAGATGCACAGTTTTTGGAGCAATTACTTGACAACTCCCATATTGATGATTACAAGCTCTGCACTGAATTAAAAGTGACATTGAGACGGTAATATTTTTTATTCCAGCCTACTGATTACGATATTTAAGTTCCACATATGTTTCTTTCTTTCCATTGTCCAGACAAACTTAAGTTTCTAATAGTTCTTGTAGTTGGGCAGTATGTTTCAATTGTTATCTCCAGAACATGACATGGGGAACCCACCTTTGTATTTTGTTGCTGCTTTAATAACTATAAATTTTACTATTTACAACAATCAAGTTCTTCATAGTTCATATTTTTCATCATCAAAAAATTTTGCTTTCAATACTGTCGGACACATCCACCCTAAACTATATGTATTATGTGTCTAAACTTAAAAATCTACGAAGTTGTCTAACATCAAGGACTTTTGTTTTTCTCATTTGAGTTAAATCTATTTGTTTGTTCTTTTAACAGTTAATAGATGAGATGATTTAAGACGTATGTGGGAAGTCTATTTGAAATTTAGGAGTAAATGTCTTGAATTGTCTAAGGTTTTTGGCCACTGGTCAATTATATTCACTAAATTGTGTTGAATTTACTCAGAATAATTTATTATTTCATATCTGAATGCTTTAATGGTTTTATTTGGTGCTTCCAGGTATCAACAGGAAGGTATAAACTGGCTGGCTTTCTTAAAGCGTTTCAAGCTTCATGGAATCTTATGTGATGATATGGGGCTGGGCAAGACGCTTCAAGCATCTGCAATTGTAGCATCTGACATAGCTGAACGTCGTGCTTTTAATGAGAGCGAGGCTAATCATCCGTCTTTAATTATTTGCCCATCAACTCTTGTTGGACACTGGGCTTTTGAGATAGAAAAGTTTATTGATGTTTCTTTGATGAGTACTCTTCAATATGTTGGGTCTGCTCAAGACCGTATTTCTCTCAGAGAACAATTTGTTAAGCATAATGTGATTATTACATCATATGATGTGGTCCGCAAAGATGTTGATTATCTTGGACAATGTCTTTGGAATTACTGTATATTAGATGAAGGGCATATCATCAAGAACTCTAAGTCTAAAATTACTATTGCAGTAAAGCAGCTGAAAGCCCAGCACCGCCTGATACTTAGTGGAACACCAATCCAGGTTAGATATAAATTTAAGAACTTACGGAATTAAAGAAATTTTAATGCCTGATAAGTGGTTTGCGCTTTTTTGCAGAACAACATTATGGACTTATGGTCCCTTTTTGACTTTCTAATGCCAGGTTTTCTTGGTACAGAGAGACAAGTAAGTGTTCTACCTTCTGATTCTTAGTTACAGTTGCTTTCTTATTTGTTTGCTTAATGTAATTTTTTTTTGAATGGAAAGTTTTTACCTGCTGTGCTTGGTGTATATGCCATTCTGTGAAGATGCTTCAGTGGAAATGTGAATGAGACATATATTTGTAAATTACATGACATGAGCATATCATTTTAAAGCGAAAAAGGACACATCATAATATTTTCTATAACGTGTTGATCATTTTTTTCTCACCGGGGTTCTCTTTTAATGATGCTTCTAGTTGATCAACTGTGTGGTGGAGTTGCATATTTGTTGTCTGCTAAAGTTTTTGGTCTCGCTTGGCGTTGTTGTCACATGTTCTTTTCACTGTTGATATTGTATTATCTTGGCAGTTCCAAGCCACTTATGGGAAGCCACTGGTGGCAGCTAGAGATTCCAAATGTTCTGCTAAGGATGCTGAGGCGGGAGCTCTAGCTATGGAAGCTTTGCACAAGCAGGTAAACTTCACACACACATACACTCCCACACCACACCCACACATACACAGAGTAATTAGCTTGTGAGCATTCCCTTACTGTGTTAAAGTGAGAACTTTCTTGTTGCCCAGAAAAAATTTGATCAAAACTTTTATGGTCTTAGCAGATTTTGACTGGTTCAGGAAATTGTAAGATGTGATTTATATTCACTTTCTTACGAAGTTTTTGTTTCTAATAGGTCATGCCTTTCCTTCTCCGGCGAACAAAGGATGAAGTTTTGTCTGACCTGCCTGAAAAAATAATTCAGGACAGATACTGTGACTTAAGCCCTGTCCAATTAAAACTTTATGAAAAATTTTCTGGTTCACATGTAAAAGAAGAGATCTCAAGTATGGTAAAAGTTGATGAGTTAGAAGATAAAGAAGAAGGAAACGGTGCTTCAGCAAAAGCATCTACGCATGTTTTCCAGGTATTGTGATTATTTATTTGTTACTCGCTTTATGCAGTGGATTTTCATTAGCTGATTTGCTCTCTATTTGTTTCAGGCTCTGCAATACTTGCTAAAACTTTGTAGTCATCCGTTACTTGTACTTGGTGAAAAGCTTCCAGAGTCACTTTTATGCCATTTGTCAGAACTATTCCCCTCAACTTCTGACATTATTTCTGAACTACATAATGTTCATCACTCTCCGAAATTAGTTGCTCTTCAGGAGATAATGGAGGAGTGTGGAATAGGGGTGGATGCTTCTAGTTCTGATGGTGCTGTTACTGTAGGGCAGCACAGAGTTCTGATATTTGCACAACATAAAGTAACACTTGCTCTGTGCTTGACTTATGATGTTCTTGAGAGCTAAAATTGCATGTTCTTATTTTTACAATTGCATATTGTGCAGGCCTTTCTGGACATTATTGAAAGAGACTTGTTTCAGACCAATATGAAGAAGTGAGTCTCCTGATTTATTTTTGCTGATCTTCAAATCATCATTTGCTTACATGGATGTGTTGAATTATTGTGCTCAAATTCTTTAATGCTATTGAAAAAAGATTTATTGTTGGACACATTTATCTGTTGGAAAACAGGTTTTATTTTTGGAATAACTATCTTTTATATTATGAATACTGATATGACTTCAAGATTATGGACATGTGATCAAATATGGTATGAAAGTTTAATGTAGTATTCATGGTATTTTCTGAACTTGGATGTGTCTTTTTACAAAGATTTTGCTGATATTGGGTATATTCATTCTGAAAGTAATTATGCAATGAATGTTTGTAGAAGACAATGTATTAAAGTACTGTTGCTGTAAGTGGTTTTTAATGTTTCTTCCTACAGTGTTACATACTTGCGGTTGGATGGATCGGTTGCAGCAGAAAAACGTTTTGAGATTGTGAAGGCTTTTAATTCAGACCCTACTATAGATGCCCTGCTGCTTACAACACATGGTATTATTTATTATTTATTTTTTCAAAGTAGACTATTCACTTCATTTACTGAAATTATAATGCTCTTTGCAGTTGGTGGCCTGGGTTTGAACCTGACATCAGCTGATACCCTTGTTTTCATGGAGCATGACTGGAACCCTATGCGAGACCATCAGGTAATTAACGTATTTTGTTTCTATCTGTTTTGTTTGTATTCGGCAATTTGTTGTCTAATGGGAGCAAAATTATATTTCTCAAATAGGATGTTGAATCGATCTATAATGTATTGCTTTCCATGGAAGGCTTTCAGAAGTACATGCAGATGTTCATATAAATCTGTTGATTAATTGTAACTGTCATTAATAGCAATGAAGGAAATTTGTATTTTTCATTATCTGTATATAGGCAAGTAGCATATACCGGAAATAATTACAAGCACATTTTGATGCTCTATTGAAATGGGATGGGTAATATTACCTTTTTGCCTTTAATTTTAATTTTTAAATAATATTATCTAAAGCTGGGCCATTCAAGGAATCTGAGATACCATTGCAAATGTAGGTGTCAAATTTTCACCTAATTTTTTATGGCTGGTTGCAACTTTTAATGCTGGCCCAATTCCTGGTGACCTGATTTCTGTTATTTTATAATTTGGTCATTTTGCTTTACTGGGCACTCAGTTAGCTGGATGTTACAATGTCTTCCGGGCTTTGTAACTGTTTTTGCGTAAATATGTCATTAGACCTTGTTGATCGACAAGGACTCGTTCTTCTCTCCTTCATTTGTATTGTCATTATTCGTCTCTGTGAGGTGTTACTGCTTTGATATCGATCACCATCGTGAAAAGGAAAAAAAGAAACAGAATTCTGACCTTAAACTTCTCGCTCGTTTTTTTTTCCCCTTGCCTATTATTTTCTTGTTTACATCTAAGTTTGAGCATCTGAGATTATGTGCACTTGCAGGCAATGGACAGAGCGCACAGATTAGGTCAGCGGAAAGTTGTAAATGTCCATCGTCTCATCATGCGTGGAACCCTAGAAGAGAAAGTTATGAGCCTCCAGAAGTTTAAACTATCAGTTGCTAATGCTGTCATCAATGCAGAGAATGCCAGTCTTAAAACAATGAATACTGATCAATTGCTTGATTTATTTGCATCAGCAGAAGTTCCTAGAAAGGTAATGCCAACAATGGTTTCATACATGTTTTCTAAGCATGTAATAATTCTACAATGACTGCATGGCATTAAGTTCATTTCGTTTATAATAGTGGTCCTGGTAAATGTAATTAAGCTAAAAAATTAAAAAAAAAAATTCATTTCTTTCAAGTTTCGCTTTGAGGTTCACATTGATGGTCGAATTCACATGTCTAGTATTGTTTTCTAAACTTATGCAGTAGCACAAGCTTGTCATTCTACGGTTAGTTCATAAAATCCAGAGATTTTGCAAGGGTGTAACTACCGTACATATAAGTAGAAGTTGAAACGCGAAACTCAATTTTAACTTGCATTTCTATATTTATTGAGACAGTGATCCTGAATTTGATGAATATTTCTTGTTCTTGTATTCTCTCCTTACATTTGTATTTTTGTGGGTAACAAATTTTATTTGCATATACATCCAGGGTGGTACGGTCTCCAAGCACTCAGATGTGGATGGAGACCCGAAGTTAATGGGTACAGGGAAGGGGGTAAAGGCCATCCTTGGTGGACTAGAAGAGCTTTGGGATCAATCACAGTACACTGAAGAGTACAATCTGAACCAGTTTTTAGCAAAGCTCAATGGCTGACCCCTTGCTTCTCTCCTGTACAAAATGTACATATCAGGTTTAGAATTAAAATTTTGACTTTTTCTTTAGTTGTAGAATTTTTGTTTAATTTTTATTTTCCATTATTGGCCATTCTTCTTTTCCCACTTTTTGTTTTTCCTCTAATTTATCATTATCATTGTGGGAGGATGGGAAAGGGAGATGGTTTTTGGTGCTAAGAGGAGAGCCTAACATGACAGAGAGGTTGAATATTTTTATCGAAGAAGATGACATGGGGAGGGAACTAGCGTTGTAAAGTTCGGATACTGTATATACAATTAGCTTCGTTTAATTTTATATGATTAGAAATTAATTTTGCAAAATTATTGGTCCTGGAACAAACATGATATGTTGCTGTTATGATAATCTTTCGTTTTTCCGTTTTACTTGATTTGAACTTTCAAAAGCAGTCTAAATAATTGATCAGAGATGCTGTGCTGCAGCACTGCTTCTAGATAGAGGAAAATCTGGAATTGTAAGAGCTTCAAAAACTGTGGTTTATAGTGGCTGTTTCTATTAGAATCGCAACACCTGATGTTGAATCGAATCATCCTCCAGTGTTGATATGGGATAATTAAAAATTGCCAGATGACTTTATTACAAGAGATTTAGTCCTTCAAATGTAGTAGTATACCTTAAAACAGTTAGAAATCAAGTTAATCCTTTACCAATCAAAACTTTGAGGATCATATACTTTGAACTAATGTTTTATAATTGGTTTGTATAGAGATTATCTTACTACATTAAAACCCAATTATTATAAATCACATGTGAGACTAAAATCAAGCATGTGCAGTGTCTGTAGACCAGACAGGATTTCTTTGCTGTTATGATACATCATATGTATATGTGTCTGTTTAGCAGAATCATATCATTATCATAAATCACATATGAGACTAAAATCATGTGCAGTTTATAGAGTCCAGATAGGATTTCTTAGCTGCATCTTATACATCAGCATTTGTATATGTGTCTGTTTAGCAGAATAATATAAGTGAAAGAAGCACATCCCCTCTTAGTAAACATATTTTTGCATGTGCAACTTCCTATCCACTTTAACGGTGGAGATTAAGTTTTACCAAACATCTTTCACAAGTAAAGTGGTAGTTTTCTCCCATTGTAGGAGTAAATTTTCAGGTATCAGTTCGGTGTGTGAGTTTAAAGTGGCATGTGATATTATTTCTTCTTCTATAATGAGGATTTCCCGGCGCAATTGATGTGTATATTAAAAGACTTACCTAAACCCATTTCAATTGGTGCCATGCTTTGTGCCTTTAATTATGGTTTTGTGAAATTTTCTGTTATAAAATTGTTCTAGTGTCCTTTTCATTTAAATTGTTTAATTAACTCTCTGGTTGGGTTGGAGTAGGGCCGTTAAGATTTTTGGAGGCATTTAAACCCTGTGCAATTCGTACATTATTCTATAAACATTCAAGATTCTTGTATCATATGCCATTTGTTCGGTAGAAATTATTAAAAAAATTAGTGGGTGTATTGGAGTTTGATTGTTTTTTTTTTTAATGATAGATTTTAATGAAATTTATAGATCCTATAAACTTTATATTGTTTTTGTTAGAATTATTTAAAAAATCCAATGAAAACTCTTTATAAATTCGAATAAATACGTATGATATGATTTAAATTCCCTTTATCATTCACCACTTGAACTTTGAAGGGATGAACGCATTGCATGAGTTAAGATCCATAATATTCACATTGAAACTATGTAATTATTATTTTAATTTATAGATTCCGCTTTCAACTGCACAAATCTAATATGTAATGACAGAGGTTGAAGTACAATTAGTGAACATGAGTTCTGTGAGTGCTAATTTCAAAATATATGAAATGTGCATTTTAGAAACAGATATTTATCAAAGAGAAAATTACCTTTTTTTTTTTTTTGAAAGGTCTTTCATATTATTTTTTGGAACCATGTTTTTTACTTTTCCAAATTTGAGAACTTTTGGTGTAAACATTAAATCAATGAACAGCGAACATTCTTACAGTAGAATTTACAGAATTTGATGTCTGTGATCATGTGCACGTCTATTCCTTCGACGCTGAAACCACTAAATGACAATCCTTTGGACAGAGAATCGTGAGAGTTTGGGATAGCTGTCGTCTACTTTAATATATACTATTGTTTGGCAACTCAATAATGTTTGTATTTACTCTTCTTGACTGGTGGGTATATTTCTAACCTTTCAACATTTCAGTGTCATGTTCTTACAGGATTTACTTGATGATATAATAAGAACAAAATCAACCATCACAAGATGTTAATGAATTTGTATATGTTAAGTTCATGTTATAATATGATTAGACAATATCATCTTATTTGTCACAAATCATAGTACTGTATCCATCTTATATATGTGATGATGCCAAAGCATGTGACCTTCATATAAAAATTTATATATTTATTAAGAGGAATAATCTTGTTTATACATTAATTATAAGTTTGAATAAAACTATATTAGGTTATTATTTAAGTATATTGAGGTTATTTTAATTGAGATTTCCAACCAATTTAAATTCATAAGGAGATGAAGATGATTCACTGGTAAGCCATGTTGGGAAAACTTCACCTCCCAAAACCTCTTCTTAAAAAAAAACCTGCCTCCTGTAAGAATATCAGAAATAATAGAGAAATAAAATAGAAAATAATAACAATTACCACAACACAAGAATTTACGTGGAAAACTCCAAACCAAGAGAAAAAACCACGACCCTCAGAAAGAAATTCACTATGTGAAAAATTATTACAATCACATAGACTATTCTCTCACATCCCACGACCCCAATACACCCACACTCTCCAAAGCATACATTAACTCACACCTTCCTACACTATAAAATAATAAGAACAAGAAAGGAATTTAAGAAGAGTCAAAAACAATGCTTAAAGTGTCTTTGACTGGGGCGATTTGAAACCAAAACATTGAGCTCCTTTTATAGCCTTCAGAACCCATTCTCCTTTGTTTTGTTTCAGATGTGGGATTGGTTCCACTTTTATTTTTGCCTTTGTTTCCGATGTGGGATTGGCTCCACTTTTATTTTAGCCAATTTCCTAACAAACTCCACCTTGGCAAAATAAAAGAAACATCCTCTACAGCTATGGCACAATAATTGTCTATACCGACAATCATAATTCTCAACCCAGAGAACTATCATACTCCACCATAAAAGAGTACACTCACTTAGAATTACCACATTCTAAGAATTTCACTTCGGCACATGTCGAAAAACTTGCTGAAATTTTATGGTGCAACCTCCACGTTTGGCTTTACCGGAAGTTCATCAGCCATCGACATACATTCCACCACACACATTGCATGTAACATCCCTAATTTCATGAGCATGAATAGTATTATTATAATTAATAATAATGAGGGACTAAAGTGAAGATGATATTTGATTTTTGTGGTTAAAGTAAAATTGAACCAAAATCTAAGGTATGAGAATGAAATTGTTGTGGGATGAAATTGATATTATAGGAATTATTGGGGAGGAAAACAGAAGCCAACAAAATTGATTCTTAAAAGTCAAAAGAACTAAAGAAGTTTCTCGATCCAGAAAAGAGAGAAGAAAAGAAAAGAAGAAAAGAGAGAAAGAAAAGAAGAAAGAAGAAGAAGAAAGAAGAAGAAAGGAGAGAGGAGCTCGCCACCGCCGCCGACCGACCAGCCACCACCGAGCAGATCATCGCCGACTTGACGCGAACCGGACGCGACCGAACGACGCCAGAAAATGAGCTGAAACCGAGCAGATTCGCCGCGCGAACAGGCCTGATCGGAAAGGAGATGACGCCGACGCCAACGCCGACGAGCTGCTCAACTTGAACTGCATGTAGACCAGCTCAAGATGGACCTGAATGGAGCAGAACGGAGTTGAAACCGAGCTTGAACCAGCTTAACCCGCGAGCAGAAGGGCGACAGAACAGCCAGCAGATCGGCGACGAAACCAGCCGCCATTCACGGCCAAGCCGAGAGGGAAAGAGAGAGAGGAAGAGAGGAGAAGAAAGAGGAAGAAAAAGAGCTCGAAACCAGCTCAGATCTGTCACCATAACAATCTTAAAACCAGTCCAAAATGAAGTTGAAACAAGAGGAAAAATGGGTGAGTTGGTTGAGTTTGTGATTAATGATATTGTTGGTGATTTAAATGGTTTTGATGTGAGTTTTATTTCGATTTGGTTATTGATTGGTTTTGATTAAAAATGATTTGAAAAATAAGTGAATTGATGTTGATAAAGAGTTTAGGAAACTAAGAAATTATCGAAAAGTTAAAGTGAAATCAAATCGTGCAATAACTAGTTTGATGGACAATTGTGTAAATTGACTCATAATGCGTCCGTTGGGTGTTCGAATGACTCTAACGAGTTTAATAGGGCGCATTAAGATTTTTAAAAGTCGAAGATTAAGTTTCGAAGGTGAAATGAGTTTTAAATGGAGCTTGGTACGATTTGGAAATAATTGGATCCTTATGATTAGTAAATCATGCATTTTAAGTTAAGGAATGAGTTTTTATTGAGTACCTATGTGATTTTGAAAATCCAGGAGAGAAGATAGCCTAAGGGAAGCCAAAGAAAAGGAAAAGAGAAGGTTTGAGCTTTCGTTGGAGACTAAAGCGCTATGAGGTTGGTGTACACTTTATTCAAGTCGTTTTTATAACTGGAATATTATTGATTTTCGAATATTTTGATGCTTTGAAATATCGTTTGTGAATATTTTGGTACATGTCTAATGATATATTTTGAAATATTGTTTGCGAATATGTTGATATGTTTTTGAATACCATGATACTTGAAATATTGTTTGCGAGCATTTTGATACGTATTTGATTAAATACATGTTTTGAAATTATGATAATTGAGGAATTTGATACGTATTTGATTTAAATACACGTATTTGATTTAAATACATGTTTTGATACGTATTTGATTAAATATATGTTTTTGGAATTATGATAATGGATGAAATTTATATTGTTGTGACAAAAAAATGAAATGATGAATTTGAAAACTGATTTGTATGATTGTGGAAAAACGAAGTTGGGTTGGATTGATGAAATATTTAGAAGTGTTCTTTCATATGTTCAGGTTTTCTGGAAACCTCTGAAATGCAGTCGTTATGCTGCCAGATTTTGTTTGAAAAAGGAATAGAAACCAAAAGTTTAAAAGAAACCGAAAGTTTAAACGAAACCAACCCAACGAATTTTGAAAATGAATTGTTATTCAAGCCCTAGTAAGCTTTGACACAGATAGGTGGGGATTGGAGTGACATGCCATTAATGGGTCACAAGAGCAGTACTGCGCCGTTTGATTCTATACCGACTATAGTGAAAAGTTACAGTGAATTCGGAGGTTTTGCGAGGCACCGAGTGTCCGGCCCCGAATATACATGATTATATGATAGTCCGGCGGGTCGTCACCCGAGTGTCCGATGCCGGAATACCCGATTACCAGTCCATGGTATCGTGCTTGTGTTTACTAGGGGCATGAAAAGTTATGATGAGAATGATTTTGATCAACGTATTGTTTTAAAATTCCTTTGAATAGTAAATTGATTTATTGGTAAAGTGTGATATTTGCTACCGATTTTAGAAATTTGATTGTGTTAGAATGAAAAGCTATTATGAGGATTATTTTGATTAATGTAACGTTTTTGAATTTGTTTTGGATATTAAATTGAGTTATTGATAAATTGTGATATTTTGCTATCGATTTTATAAATTGATCTTGTTAAAATGAAAAGTTTTGCTATCGATTTTATAAATTGATCTTGTTAAAATGAAAAGTTACTATGAGAAGCATTTTAATCAATGTATCGTTTTAAATTTCCTTTGAATATTGAATTGCGATATTGATAAATGGTGATAATTGTTTTTATATATATATATATATATATTTGTTATTGATTATATAAATTGATTGTGTTAAAGTATAAATATTGAATTTTGTGTACACCCACTAAGCAAAAATGCTTAGCGCGTTGGATTTTCCGCGCGTAGGTAGTAGATTGCGTAGGGAAGGCGAAGATTGAAGAGAAAGCATCTGCAGTGAGCTGAGACAGTCACATCTATCCTTCCATACGTATTTTTGGGTATATAAACATTATTTTTGGTTTTGTATATAAAAGTTTCAATATTGTAAGAGTGTACATGTATATATATGTATTTTGATTTTAATATGGTGTTTTTGATAAAGAAAAGTATAGTTGGGTAAAAATGTGGATATATGTGATCGATATGGAAAATGATGAACCAAACGGAGTTGGGTTTTAGTTATAGAATATGTTGTGGAAATGAATGTTTTGAATAGGCATATGTTGATTTGTAACAGGTTTGAAAAGTCCAAATTTCAGGGGAAACTCTGTCAGTTTTTCTGTTTTGAAATAAAAGTATTTTTGTATTGTTTTGTAAATTTGATTTTGAAATTCGTATTTTGATATGATTAAAATGAATAAATGGTTTGATAAAGAAAGATTTTGTAAAAAGAGATATGATCGTAACGCCCCTTGGAGTTGTCTGGTGAAAGGGCGGGTAGGGGGTGTTACATTTAGTGGTATCAGAGCTATGGTTTAGGCGTTCCTAGACCTAAGCGTATAAATGTGTATAAAAGTATTTTGGTATTTGAATGAACATGCATTTGCATATGAAAATGGAAGGATGTGACTTTGATCTGCAGATTTCTGTTCTATCTAATATAGGATAAGAAATGGAACCGTTTGATGCTCAAAGAGTTGAGGGCAGTGATAGACCGGAGCCTGAGAGTCCTGCCAGTGTAGTTATGAATCGAGTATACAGGGATTGTCCTATTCGGATTCAAGGGTATGATTTTCCAGGTGTTGATAGAATTTGCGTATAATAACGGTTATCAAGCAAGTTTAATCATGACACCATATGAAGCTCTATATGGAAGGAAATGTAGGACATCTTTGCGTTGGATCGAATTGGGTGAAAGTAAAGATTATCAAAGAAAGATTGAAAGCTGTATCCGATCGACAGAAGTTTTATGTGGACCTGAAAAATGAGAGATATAGAATATGAAGAAGAACCTGTACGGATTTTAGACCGAGAGATCAAAGAATCAAGGAATAAGAGAATTCCAGTAGTTAAGGTTCTTTGGAGGAACCATAAAGAGAAGAAGCTACTTGGAAAGCGAGGAGATAATGCAACAACGATATCCGTAACTATTCGAATAAGGTAAATTTCGAGGACGAAATTTCTTAAGAGGGGAAGAGTTGTAACATCCCTAATTTCATGAGCATGAATAGTATTATTATAATTAATAATAATGAGGGACTAAAGTGAAGATGATATTTGATTTTTGTGGTTAAAGTAAAATTGAACCAAAATCTAAGGTATGAGAATGAAATTGTTGTGGGATGAAATTGATATTATAGGAATTATTGGGGAGGAAAACAGAAGCCAACAAAATTGATTCTTAAAAGTCAAAAGAACTAAAGAAGTTTCTCGATCCAGAAAAGAGAGAAGAAAAGAAAAGAAGAAAAGAGAGAAAGAAAAGAAGAAAGAAGAAAGAAGAAAGAAGAAGAAAGGAGAGAGGAGCTCGCCACCGCCGCCGACCGACCAGCCACCACCGAGCAGATCATCGCCGACTTGACGCGAACCGGACGCGACCGAACGACGCCAGAAAATGAGCTGAAACCGAGCAGATTCGCCGCGCGAACAGGCCTGATCGGAAAGGAGATGACGCCGACGCCAACGCCGACGAGCTGCTCAACTTGAACTGCATGTAGACCAGCTCAAGATGGACCTGAATGGAGCAGAACGGAGTTGAAACCGAGCTTGAACCAGCTTAACCCGCGAGCAGAAGGGCGACAGAACAGCCAGCAGATCGGCGACGAAACCAGCCGCCATTCACGGCCAAGCCGAGAGGGAAAGAGAGAGAGGAAGAGAGGAGAAGAAAGAGGAAGAAAAAGAGCTCGAAACCAGCTCAGATCTGTCACCATAACAGTCTTAAAACCAGTCCAAAATGAAGTTGAAACAAGAGGAAAAATGGGTGAGTTGGTTGAGTTTGTGATTAATGATATTGTTGGTGATTTAAATGGTTTTGATGTGAGTTTTATTTCGATTTGGTTATTGATTGGTTTTGATTAAAAATGATTTGAAAAATAAGTGAATTGATGTTGATAAAGAGTTTAGGAAACTAAGAAATTATCGAAAAGTTAAAGTGAAATCAAATCGTGCAATAACTAGTTTGATGGACAATTGTGTAAATTGACTCATAATGCGTCCGTTGGGTGTTCGAATGACTCTAACGAGTTTAATAGGGCGCATTAAGATTTTTAAAAGTCGAAGATTAAGTTTCGAAGGTGAAATGAGTTTTAAATGGAGCTTGGTACGATTTGGAAATAATTGGATCCTTATGATTAGTAAATCATGCATTTTAAGTTAAGGAATGAGTTTTTATTGAGTATCTATGTGATTTTGAAAATCCAGGAGAGGAGATAGCCTAAGGGAAGCCAAAGAAAAGGAAAAGAGAAGGTTTGAGCTTTCGTTGGAGACTAAAGCGCTATGAGGTTGGTGTACACTTTATTCAAGTCGTTTTTATAACTGGAATATTATTGATTTTCGAATATTTTGATGCTTTGAAATATCGTTTGTGAATATTTTGGTACATGTCTAATGATATATTTTGAAATATTGTTTGCGAATATGTTGATATGTTTTTGAATACCATGATACTTGAAATATTGTTTGCGAGCATTTTGATACGTATTTGATTAAATACATGTTTTGAAATTATGATAATTGAGGAATTTGATACGTATTTGATTTAAATACACGTATTTGATTTAAATACATGTTTTGATACGTATTTGATTAAATATATGTTTTTGGAATTATGATAATGGATGAAATTTATATTGTTGTGACAAAAAAATGAAATGATGAATTTGAAAACTGATTTGTATGATTGTGGAAAAACGAAGTTGGGTTGGATTGATGAAATATTTAGAAGTGTTCTTTCATATGTTCAGGTTTTCTGGAAACCTCTGAAATGCAGTCGTTATGCTGCCAGATTTTGTTTGAAAAAGGAATAGAAACCAAAAGTTTAAAAGAAACCGAAAGTTTAAACGAAACTAACCCAACGAATTTTGAAAATGAATTGTTATTCAAGCCCTAGTAAGCTTTGACACAGATAGGTGGGGATTGGAGTGGCATGCCATTAATGGGTCACAAGAGCAGTACTGCGCCGTTTGATTCTATACCGACTATAGTGAAAAGTTACAGTGAATTCGGAGGTTTTGCGAGGCACCGAGTGTCCGGCCCCGAATATACATGATTATATGATAGTCCGGCGGGTCGTCACCCGAGTGTCCGATGCCGGAATACCCGATTACCAGTCCATGGTATCGTGCTTGTGTTTACTAGGGGCATGAAAAGTTATGATGAGAATGATTTTGATCAACGTATTGTTTTAAAATTCCTTTGAATAGTAAATTGATTTATTGGTAAAGTGTGATATTTGCTACCGATTTTAGAAATTTGATTGTGTTAGAATGAAAAGCTATTATGAGGATTATTTTGATTAATGTAACGTTTTTGAATTTGTTTTGGATATTAAATTGAGTTATTGATAAATTGTGATATTTTGCTATCGATTTTATAAATTGATCTTGTTAAAATGAAAAGTTTTGCTATCGATTTTATAAATTGATCTTGTTAAAATGAAAAGTTACTATGAGAAGCATTTTAATCAATGTATCGTTTTAAATTTCCTTTGAATATTGAATTGCGATATTGATAAATGGTGATAATTGTTTTTATATATATATATATATATATTTGTTATTGATTATATAAATTGATTGTGTTAAAGTATAAATATTGAATTTTGTGTACACCCACTAAGCAAAAATGCTTAGCGCGTTGGATTTTCCGCGCGTAGGTAGTAGATTGCGTAGGGAAGGCGAAGATTGAAGAGAAAGCATCTGCAGTGAGTTGAGACAGTCACATCTATCCTTCCATACGTATTTTTGGGTATATAAACATTATTTTTGGTTTTGTATATAAAAGTTTCAATATTGTAAGAGTGTACATGTATATATATGTATTTTGATTTTAATATGGTGTTTTTGATAAAGAAAAGTATAGTTGGGTAAAAATGTGGATATATGTGATCGATATGGAAAATGATGAACCAAACGGAGTTGGGTTTTAGTTATAGAATATGTTGTGGAAATGAATGTTTTGAATAGGCATATGTTGATTTGTAACAGGTTTGAAAAGTCCAAATTTCAGGGGAAACTCTGTTAGTTTTTCTGTTTTGAAATAAAAGTATTTTTGTATTGTTTTGTAAATTTGATTTTGAAATTCGTATTTTGATATGATTAAAATGAATAAATGGTTTGATAAAGAAAGATTTTGAAAAAAAGAAATATGACTGTAGCGCTCCTTGGGTCGTCCGGTAAAAAGGGCTGGTAAGGGGTGTTACATTGCATCAATGCCAAACCCATGCCCGTGTGCAATTGTGGATCCGCTAACAACACATCCTCTTCCATGGTAACGCGGACATACCATGAGGATGTACTTCTCACTTCTCAAAGGAAATCTCCTTCTCCCATTAAGGAGATACTGTTAGCTTCTGCCTCGGAGCTTTTTGCCGAACCCGCTCCACCTTGACAATTTTTCTTAACGTGCCCAGATTGTCCACACCCCCAGCAAATTAGATTCTTCCCGGAGTTCTTCTTCTTCCAATTGCTCCCATTTCTAGTTACCAACATTAATTCTGCTGATGAAGTGCGATCTCCACTTTTCAGCCTTCTCTCCTCAGAAAAGAGTTTGCCGGTAACTTCTACAAATTTCAGAGTCTCCTTCCCATACATCAGAATAGGTTTCATGTGCTCATAGGAAGGTGGAAGAGACAAGATGAGCCTTAATGCTTTATCCTCATCTTCAATTTCAACTCCAATAGCCTCCAGTTTAGAAACAATACCATTGAGAATACTCAGGTGATCTGAGATTTTCATACCTTCATCCATACGCAGAGTATGAAACTGTTCCTTTAGGTACAACCGATTTGAGATGCCCTTTGCCTGATACAACTCTTCAAGCTTCTCCCAGAGTTTCTTGGCTGTTGATATTCCATACACGTTTGCAAGAACATTCTTGGCCAAACACAGGCGAATTGCACTTGCAGCTCTCAAATCTAGATCTTCCCAATCTTCATTGCTTATACTAGGCTTCACAGAATCTTTGTCTTCGCTGGAATCTTCGTTGAGTGCAGGGCTTGGTTTCTTCTCTAACGCCTTGTGTAACCCGAATTGTATCAACACATCTTTGACTTGCATTTGCCACAAGCCGAAATTGATCTTTCCATCAAATTTCTCCACATCAAACCTCATAGGGCTTGAAAACTTCGACATAACTGTATACTGGAATAGTGCACTTGTAGTCCGTGAACAATACACCAGGTAAGTTCCCAGGAAAGAGAGGTCGGTCACAATGGACACAGTTAAATACCAAGTCTTTCTTAGCCAGAACCTTCCCTAGACATGCACTTTCACACCACCACACTTATTCCAGCAACCAAGAACAATTCTTTTCTGATGTGGAAGATCAGACAATACTGCAACCACAGAGCATACTAAGAATTTTCTAAAACATCTGACACCTTACCAACCAGGCAACCAGCAACCAAGCTCTGATACCACTTGTTGGGAAAACTTCACCTCTCAAAACCTCTTCTTAAAAAAAAACCTGCCTCCTGTAAGAATATCAGAAATAATAGAGAAATAAAATAGAAAATAATAACAATTACCACAACACAAGAATTTACGTGGAAAACTCCAAACCAGGAGAAAAAACCACGGCCCTCAGAAAGAAATTCACTATGTGAAAAATTATTACAATCACATAGACTATTCTCTCACATCCCACGACCCCAATACACCCACACTCTCCAAAGCATACATTAACTCACACCTTCCTACACTATAAAATAATAAGAACAAGAAAGGAATTTAAGAAGAGTCAAAAACAATGCTTAAAGTGTCTTTGACTGGGGCGATTTGAAACCAAAACATTGAGCTCATTTTATAGCCTTCAGAACCCATTCTCCTTTGTTTTGTTTCAGATGTGGGATTGGTTCCACTTTTATTTTTGCCTTTGTTTCCGATGTGGGATTAGCTCCACTTTTATTTTAGCCAATTTCCTAACAAGCCATTCATCACCATATTAATGAAATTGTAAAACCACCTCACACCGCCGCCAACAACACCACCCCACTCCCTTCCCACCCCCACACACCACCACCAACACCAACCCCCCCCACCCCCCCCCCCCCCCTCCCCCCCCCCCCTCCCTCTTTAAAACCCAAATTGTAATCTTTTTTTTTAAAAAAAAGGTTTAAATTATTAGTTTTTGACAAAATTTTAGTCTAATTAAAAAAAATTCTCTAATATTTATTTGGACAAATTTAATTTTGGCCAAAATAAAAGAGAAAGCTTTATTTTTTATTTCTCTTTTCCAAACAAAAACTTCAATCGTTTTTATTTTGTTTGATTTTACACATTAAATGTTATTTTTATGAAATATTTGGTCGATTCAAAACCAGTTAAAAATTATTGAAGTTTTCATCTGGATAAAAAAAAAAAATTAAATAACTTCTTTTCTCTTAGTAAAAACGAATTGACACTATTTTTTAGAATGTTTTCATAATCTCTACTATTTTATTTATTTTATAGTTGAGCAACTTCTATCACAAAAGCAAATTGAGGGAGTGATTATTGAGTTTTCATGGTAGGTGCCACACCAATTGAAAGAAAAATTCAAGAGTATAATTACTTTTCAACAAACATGCAAACCACACCACAACCACTAACAGCCCAACTTAAATATACTCATTGCTTTACAGCTAAATTGGAATAATTCCTCTTCAACTATTATTAAGAAGTTTTAACTTTAGTCTTTTCATCAATGGGAATATAAACTAAGTTTTTCTTCTTTACTTTCTATAATGTTCTAAAGATAGATTAGATTTAAAATTGCAAAAGTTTGAAAATGACATGACAAATATATATTCTTTTATTTGTCTTCCTTAGACCCGCAAGTGAAAGAGTCCAAATAGATATGCATCAAAGTACAATACAGTTCTATTCTTCTTATAAAATGACTCTGCTTTTAGCATTTATTTTCATTTTTTATTATGTCCCAACGTATACTGTAATCAAGCAGAAGCCAAAGGTCCAAACTTATGAAATGACTCTACCTATAAAAATGCTTTACTCAATTCCAACGTATACTTTAATCGAGCAAAAACCAAAAGTCCAAATTTATTAAAGATGATCAAAATCATTTTTCAAATTTATGTGGACTGAAAATGCTTACCTATACTATTCTAAATTAAAAAAAAGAAATCAATAAGACTTACACATCAAGACAATTAAAAATACAAAAATTATTGTATTATCTACCTCGAATATTTATTTAAACCGGTTTAATTTTTTTCAACTATAATAATTATTTCCAGATTTGAAAAAAAAAAAAAGAAGTACATGATTATGATTCGAACACACATTTCTAATAATAAAAGTATATTCGAACACAGATTTAATTTAGAAGGATGAATACTTTTTTCAAGTTTTATAGACCTTAATGGTGATAACTTTTTCTTATTTTTTTTAAAGAAAATATTATAATAATATGAAAAATGTAATATATGAAGAGTGTGTTATCATCTTAAAAATCAACAAACGTGTATGTGACAATCTATAAAAATTTATAAAAATCTTCTATAATTTTGTAAAGTCTAAAGTAATTCATAAAATTTCATGAAAGTAATTTAAATTGAAATTCTATAAAAGTTTATTAATGTCTGTAAAAGTCTTTTAAAATGAATTTTATAAAATTGTATATAAATCAAGCATAATTTTGTAAAGTGTATAAAAGTTAATAAAAATCCATGAATTCCATAAAAATCCATAAAAATCTAGATCAAATATGCCCACTTAATTTGCATAACATAAATAAATCAAGATCAATACAAAATGATGTCATTCTATGCCAACATTATGATAAAGACAAACAACTTTGAATTGTTATATATATATATATTTAAAGAATAATGTTATACTTTTCAAAAATTTACCTAAAAATTTTACTCAAATAATAGGATAAACTGATTTGTAACTACCATATTAATTTTAAAATAATGTATTGATGACATGGTAATTACACATAAACTTATCATATCATTTGAACAATGAATTTGGATAAATTTTTGGACAGCATAACATTTCTCATATTTAAAAATACAAATTTGATATTTTGTTAAAATCAAAATATCAGACTAAATAATTCATTACCCAACCACAAAAATTCTCCTCTTTATTTAATTGTTGAAATTTAAAATTATCATCTTTAGTGTTAAAAATGAAGTAGCCACAAAAAATAGAGTTGTTCCACCCAACCCAACCCAACCCCTTGTCTAAGCAAAACCAAACCAACTAGTTAGTAAGAATGGGGACCATTAGGTGTGGCCACTAGACTACTAGACACCCCATCTTTTATTTTTATTTTTATTTTTGTAAATAATATTTTAATTGACATAAACAATACCCAAAAACAGAGATTTTTTTTTTCCTTTTTTTTATACAACCCCAAAAAACAGAGATTTATGTTATATTCATTAAAGTCCTCATCAATAAAAATATATCAAGACTAGAGCACAAGGACTCTACATCACTACTTAATGTGATATTTTGCCCATTGTCAACTTTCTCATTAGTGACAACCAAATCTCTTCCGTTTAGTCACCTTCACAGTTCTCTCTCTCTCTCACAGACACGCACACACACAGTGTCAGAGACTAGTAAATAAAATTTGAAGCGAGTGAGGATGTGTTGTTATCTTTTATTTGAAGAGACAGTTTCGGAAGTAGTAACTGTGGTGTCATAATATTGTTAGTTTGACGAGAAGAAGATAGAGAGATTGATAGACAACAAACACAAACACAAAGACAAACCCAGTTGAGTGAGTGAGCGAGAGAAGATGGCTGGTGATGGAGAGGGTACAACGTTAGAGTACACACCCACTTGGGTGGTGGCCGCAGTTTGTACAGTGATTGTTGCCATTTCTCTTGGTGTTGAGAGGCTGCTTCACTTTCTTGGCAAGTATCTCAAGAAGAAGCAACAGAAACCCCTTTTTGAAGCCCTCCAGAAAGTTAAAGAAGGTCTTTTTCTCTTTCTCAGTTTGACTTTTTATCTACATAAACATCTACCTTGATTATGTTGTGTGACAACATGTGTAGAATAGTGTAAAGTTAGTTCTTTTATTGTGTTTTTTTGGTTTGATATGTACCTTAATTCAGTAAATGAAAGAGAAAAAATTGAAACTGTCTCAGTTTTGTATGGTTGTGTTGAATTTTTATGTTGACTAGTGTTTATCTTTTTTATTTTTTATTTTTTAATTATTTTAATTATTTTTATTGTGTTTTTTGGTTTGATATGCGCCCCAATTCAGTAAATGAAAAAAAATTAAAAAAATGAAACTTTGTCTCAGTTTTTGTGTGGTTGTGTTGAATACTTGAATGTTTATGTTTGTGTAGTTGTATGTTTATATGTGAATGTGTATGTAAGGATATTGATAAGATAGGACATGTGAGATTATTTAATGAATATATGATGAAATTTGGGTGTTGTGGTGACAGAGTTGATGCTTCTGGGGTTCATATCACTGTTGTTGACTGTGTTTCAAGGTGCAATTGCCAAAATGTGTATTGCTCCGGAATATCTTGATAATTTGCTTCCTTGTAAAAAGGCGGGAGAGGCGGCTGGAGGGCATGAAACTAATGCTACTACTACTACTACTACATCACACTTTCAGACTGCTTTTGTTTCTTCCATTTCTGGTAAAGCCAGGCGCCTTCTTGCGGAATCTTCAGCGTCTGAAAGTGGTTACTGTGCTAAAAAGGTAAGTATAATTATTATTAGAATCCTTTGAGATTTTTATTCTACAATTATTATTATTAGAATCCTTTGAGATTTTTATTCTACAATATGGTTTCTAACTATGTTTGGCTGGTTGCAAAGAAATTTGTAATGAGAGTAGTTATTTAATTGCTTTGATAGTAATAGAGAATTCCAGTCAGTTCAGTTATGAACCACTTTGTTTATTTCTATCCAATTTAATTTGATTTGTTTAATCTTACTGAAAGCATAATTGATTAATCGAATTTGGTTTGGCTTCCCTTGCCCTTTTTATGAATTATGGGCATTTATTTAGGAGTTGTGTTACTAATTTGGAACAGCTTAACTCTAGATGGATGGATGGTGATAGAATGACATGAATAACATAAACACACATTCTTTTGTGAGGAAGTGATTGTACAAAACTTTGTTCCACTAATTAACAGGACCGAATTTAGGAATGTGGTCTTGATGAACTAGTTATCATCCAAATGGGCATGTGACCAAAACATTTTTGTTGAAATGTTTGAAGCATGATCTTACTGTTTCGAGGGTTGTCAATTGTTATATAAAGTCATGGCATGTCTTGTCCATGAGGTGATACTTGTTAATTGTTTGAGCGTCAATTGCTTTTGGTTTTGCAGTTAAGTTGATTGTATATTTAAATGAACAGTCAACAGTGCAAAATTCATTTGTCAAACTAGGTTTTTCTTTTGCCTGCTATATCAGAAAGATTGTTTGGACGGGGGATCTTGGGGTTCGTTCTCATTGTGGAATGAATATTGGATTAGTATTAATCTGTGAAGTCGGATGCTTGGTGCTAGCACTCATTAGATATGAGATGCATTTCTCAGAGTTAGACCATAATGTAATAAATATGATTTTTATTTTGCTTTCAATTGAATGAGCCATAGCTGAACAATTGCAGTTTACAACTAATGCCAATCACCAGAGTGACATATTTATGGTATAAAATGTGCATTAGATTTTGTATTGCTTTTGACTTGATTTCTAGTTTATCTATAGGTACACAGATTATCAAATTTTCCTTTTTTCCTTTTTCAGGGCAAGACACCGCTGCTGTCAGTTGAAGCGTTGCATCATCTGCATATTTTTATCTTTGTCTTGGCCATTGTTCATGTGACCTTTTGTGTTCTAACTGTTCTTTTTGGAGGAGCAAGGGTGAGCATCCAGTAGACTTTTCATACTTGTTATGTATTCTCATTGTTATAATAAGTCAGTCATCTTAAAATTCTTTTTTTCTTTTTGGGTCATGACTAGATACGACAATGGAAACACTGGGAGGATTCAATTGCAAAAGAAACTTTGGATACGGATGCAGGTAAGAGTTGAAGCAGCTAAATACTTGACCTCTGTTCCTGAAATTCTACAGTACTTAGTGAATTAGTTGAGAATGAGACATGTACTCCACTTGTTTGTACCTAATCATTATATACGACTGGTAATTTTTACGTAAAAAAAAAAAGAAATATCGTGGATTAGCAATCAGAATATTGAAGCATTGTTCCAAATTCTCTACATATGCTGTTTGTGTATGCTTCTTGCAAACATTTGAAGTTATTTAACATATAATTATTTTCAAGTCAACTTAATGAAGTCTTGTTTCTTAGCTACTTTCTGACCGAGTGAGTGGTGAGATCCACTGACTTGGCGAATTACATTCTCGTTCAAGTCTCAGAAAAGCAATCTGTCTTAATGACTTGTTTTAATTGTTGCAGTTGTGAAGAAAAAAGTCACCCATGTCCAACAGCATGCTTTTATTAAAGAGCATTTTCTGGGTATTGGTAAAGATTCAGCTCTACTGGGATGGGTGGTAAGTCACTAATTTGCCTATAGTAGAATATATCTGTCAATGTCCTCAAAAGAAAAAAAAAAAGGAATGAAAAAGAATATATCTGTCAAATTTTGAGGGAAGAATAATAAAATGAATTCTATAAAAGTCTATACAAATCATTCACAATTTTGTCAAGTCTATTAAAATCAATAAAAATTCATGAATTCTATGAAAGTCATTCGCTTAAAAAAAAAAATCTATAAATGTCTAAATTAAATACACACCCCTAAAATGAATTCTATAAAAGTCTATACAAATCATTCAAAATTTTGTAAAGGTTATAAAAGTTAATAAAAATCCATGAATTCTATAAAAATCATATGCTTAAAAATAATTTATAAAAATCTAGATTAAATACAACCCCCCAAAATTGAATTCTATAAAAGTCTATACAAATCATTCACAATTTTGTAAAGTCTATGAAAGTTAACAAAAATCCATGAATTCTATAAAAATGATTTGCTTAAAATAATTTTATAAAAGTCTTGATTAGATACGCCCCCCTAAAATGAATTCTATAAAAGTCTATACAAATCATTCATAATTTTGTAAATTCCATAAAAGTTAATAAACACTCATGAATTTTATAAAAGTCATTTGTTTAAAAAAATTCTATGAAAGTCTAAATTAAATACGCCCCCCTTAAATGAATTCCATAGAAGTCTATACAAATCATTCATAATTTTGTAAAGTCCATAAAAATTAAAAATCCATGAATTTTATAAAAGTCATTCGCTTTAAAAAAGTCTATAAAAGTTTAGATTAAATATACCCCCCTAAAGCTTATCAACAATGAAATCATTTGTGGCTTCTGTTCATCATATTTAGTCTTCCCCCTCTTCTCGAGTGCCTTACAATCTTCATAAGTAGAAATGATTGAACATCAGGAAGGAAGGCACGTCCTACAGAAACACGTACCTGATGAATTGGGGGGGTGAGGCAGGACTTTGATTTGAGGCTTATTGAACATAGGATTGTCACCGGATGAATCATATATGACGTAATATACATTTATCAATCCTTAGGGGGAGAACCAGAGATTTGCTATAAGAGTCTATCTTACTTTTTGTGCTGGATATTTACAGAAAAACAAAGATGAAAACAACAAAAGCAAGAAAGAAAAGTGCTTTCACAGAAGATAAGGCCCATAATTACTATCTGTTATCTAGTCATTGGCTTTAAATAGCTTGATGAAGAACTGCTAAAATACTTAAGCTTTGGTCATTATTATTAAATAATTGTAGAAACAAAATTACATTCAGATTCTAGGCTCAATCTGGTTTATAATCTTAATTGATTCAGAAACAGAAGCACAAGCTTTGGTTTCTGTTTGTGATGTTTGGCAACTAAAAAAGACTAATTTCATTTTCTTATTTTCCTTGTGTCTTTACAGCATTCTTTTTTCAAGCAGTTCTATGCATCTGTTACCAAGGCAGATTATGTAACGCTCCGGCTAGGCTTTATCATGGTAAGGAATCTAATGTGAGGATTTTGTCTAGATGCTTGTTATAGACGCTTTGGCTGCATATTCATTATCTCTACTTTAGATGCATTGCAAGGGAAGCCCAAAGTTTAATTTCCATAGATACATGATACGTGCCCTTGAAGATGATTTCAAGCGAGTTGTTGGTATAAGGCAAGTGATAGTGAAAATAGCTATGTGATCCGCTGGATATATTGCCTCTTAACATTAATGCTGACTTACTGATTTTTTTAATGTTCCATTGCAGCTGGTATCTTTGGATATTTGTGGTCATATTTCTGTTGCTGAATGTTAATGGTATGCTTCTCCATCAACTTTTAATTAGCATCACTTATATTTCTGATTTTTATGTATTTTTAACATTCTTTATGATCTTTTATCCAGTCATGTTACAATTTAACATCTAAGTTTTTGTGATTTTAGATTTATAGATTCTATGCTTCGTGGGATTAGAATTTAGAGCAAATGTAGTGTTGTAAGTCAAAGTGTAATACATAGTTTCAGTGTTTAAACAACTACAAGGTCCACAACATAGTCGTACTGACAATGAGATGTTTCTCATATTTGAGTAGGCACAATCTGGTTAAGTCTTGTCTACTGTTTGGATGTGGTTGTTGCTCTTTGGTGTGCATATTGTCACAGTATGGGCCAACTAACCTTCCGCATTCCAGTCTATGATCAGGCTATGTAAATTGATTTCTTTTCATCTTATCTGCTATTGTCTTTATAAGCAGGTTTCATTCTTTTCAATCTTCTCATTGTGTCTGATTTTCGTTGCAATTTGTCGGCCCATAACACACACTACTCTAATTTGATGCCAATCATTATTAGTATTCCTTGGTATTTTGGTGTTAAATTATGTCCACAATGTCACATAGCGGTAAAAGCCCTTAAACAATTGTGGCCTTTTTGTTCTGAAAGATAATTAGGAAAAACTTGAGCTCTACTCTGATTGTTTTAAAGTCATACTAGATGCAAGGATGATCAGTCTAATGACTAATCTCTTTTTCCTCCCTTCCTCTCTCTTTGTACATTTGCAACACAGATAAGTGCTATCATGGTTGTTTTATGTGATGATAAAAGTTTTGCTCATCTTCTTCTTGTAGGGCAACATTTTCCAATTAAACTGTTTAGGGCCATGTTGAATCAAATGTAATATTGATGCTTCATCATGAAATTTGAGTAAATAATAGCCCTGCTTTTGATGGATGTCGCAAAGGATTGGATTTGGTTAAATCTTTTTTAGTAAAATAAAATTATTATAAATCATTTTGGAACTAAATAAAAATGTTTTAAATATATGTGCATAAAACTATTACATTTTTGGTAAAATAAAATTGTGTTTAAATATTTTAAAATAAATAAATTAATTTAATATGTTTTTTAATAAAATATTTTTGAATGAAATTTAATAATTTAAAATTATTTGTGAATAATATAAAATAATCATAAACTGTATTTTTATAAGTTAAAGTTATTTTAATTGAAACTAATAGAGAGAAGGGAGAAAGGGGGAAAGAAATAGTTCGATCCCCATGAAACTTTATGGTGCTGTTTTATTAATCTTTTGAAGAAGGGAATGAAAGTACTATCAAGCTAGCAATGTCCTTTTTCTTGAGAGCACCATACGTTGGTCCAATCCCTCCTTATATTCAAAGCGCCAAATGCACCCTTAATAATAAGAGTAAAGAGTTACTACAACTTTTACTCCTAAGGTCTGTATTTTCTTACTATAGGATTCTATTAATAGTTATTGAGTTTTGATTGTTAGTTTAGGGTGTCTCAGTTCAACAATCCATTTGTTCCACTTAACACCTTGGATCATTCGTAGAATTTGTCAATATCATGTGAGGAATTTTGAGATGTTTTCTATTAAACAATATTTGTTGTTTTCAACTGCATTTTTAGCATCGAATTGATCATATCATGATGTATTGCCATTTTCTTGTGCAGGTTGGCATACGTACTTCTGGATAGCATTCATTCCTTTCATTGTGGGTAGTCTTAATTCTTTATATAATTTTTCCTTTGTAGCTATTGAGTGATTGAGTGAATCGGGAGAAGTTACAGTAAAAAATTTTAATGTTCCTAATCTGCCTTCGAGAGCAAAGATTTTCACCTGGAAAAAAGTGTTAGATACGAAAAATTACCAATTATGTAGTCATAATCTCATTGGCCATTTTGTTTGAACCTGCCTTTCCGGGATTGCGAACACGTATTACTACACTATTATTTGTCTGAAATAGTTACCTTTTCGTTCTTTACATGGTAGTGATGTTGTCATAAAAAGTTTAAAGGCGAAAAACTTGTTGGAAATGGAGGTTGACAATACCATTATGAGTGCAGAATAGAAACAAACCAATTTCAATTTAACATGAAACAGAATACTGGTCCATTCAGCTATATTAAGCTAGAAAAAAAATTTTAATTTTGCATACCCAGTTGTCTTGTCAGCAGTCTTTAGAATGGCTACATAACCAGGAAATATCTTTTAAGCCACAGTTTTGCTTAGTTGGCAGCTTCAATTACTTAACGGTGAGTCCTTTATTATGATGCTGTTAGTTAACAAGTTGTGAGCTCCTTTCTTAAGAAACTTGGTTGTTGATTGCTAGTTAACCTCCCTCAAGGTTACATAAGTGGGGCTGTGAGTTTTATTTTGAAGAGTATATCTGTTATAGCTTTAGAGCTTGTATAGGGTGATGCATCCAATTCCCATGAGTGATTTCTTCGGTCTTAGTGAATCCCTTGGAATTGGCACATGATTAATTATTCTCTCTTCTTTATCATTCTATTTGTTTCAATATGACTGCATTTTCTTGCCCTCATTTGACTTTATGAACCCTGCATAACTCCAGTTGTTAATGGAGAGAATTTAAAGTTGTGTTCAGTGCAACTGCAGTGATCCTTTGTGTTGGGCAAGAATGAGATTATAGAAATACTATTTTTTATCATATGTTCGAAAAGATCATATGTTTAGATATTTTTTACCAATTAGTTTTTTGTTGATTTTGTAGTTTCAAGCCATGAACTTTTCATGTTGCATTTTTCAAAGTCTTTAATCTCAAAACTTACGCTTTTAGTTGACCCAACAACAATATTTATACTCTGAACATCCTTCATGTGCATGGATGGATCTATTAAGAGATTTGGTACGAGGATCTAAGCACAAACTGCCTTTGTGGATTTAAACACACTTTAATTGTAGAATAAGAGTTTTGCAGGATTGGACCCTATTGTTAACCTGAATTTAATACCATTTCTTGAAAAGTTTAATATTAATATGTGAGTACCCAAAAGCATTATTTACTTACAACGCTGTGGCAAAGAAGCTTTGAGCTTTTAATGTGTGCATTATAAACAACATGGAAGCTTTTTGACGGTCCTCTCTTAAAAAGTCTTTGTCCAGAGTTAATTTAAGATCTGAGTGATGCCTCCTTGCTTGACCTATATGATTAATAAGAAAGAGAGATGCCAATCGGCTTATGTCAATTTTTGTTTTCTTTTTTCCTTTACTTTTCCCTTCGATGATTACACATAATATGTGGTTCAGGTGTGAATGAGTTAGCTATATATATTATCTGCCTTCTGCTCTGTTAAATCCTTGTTTCGCTCATGTTTTTCTAGCTGCTGCTTGCTGTGGGCACTAAGCTGGAGCATGTCATTACCCAATTGGCTCATGAGGTTGCTGAGAAACATGAAGCAATTGAAGGCGAATTAGTGGTGCAACCATCAGACGAACACTTTTGGTTCAATCGGCCCCGCATTGTCCTCTTCTTGATCCATTTTATCCTATTTCAAAATTCTTTTGAGATAGCATTTTTTTTTTGGATATGGGTGAGCAATATTTCGAGGCTCTGCTCTTATTATGGACTTTATGAACATAATCAAATCTTTGCCTTTTTCTTTTATCTTTAGGTTCAATATGGCTTTGACTCCTGCATCATGGGACATGTTCGTTATATTGTTCCTAGGCTTATCATTGGGTATCTGTCAATGACCTTTTCTTTGACATTTTTATGTGATTTTGATTCAATTCCTGAAGATGATCTTAATATTTTTTTCATGTACTTTGTTATAATCCAATCCGTTTATATTTTGGTTTTTCATTTAGGGTATTCATTCAGGTTCTCTGTAGTTATAGCACCCTGCCACTATATGCCATTGTCACACAGGTGGGTTGAGTTTCTGTTGTATATAAAGTAAACCTTATTCATTTGAAACTATCAGTCTTACCTTTTTTTTTTCATTTTGCAATGAAATGAAGATGGGAAGTTCTTTCAAGAAGGCAGTATTTGAAGAGCATGTGCAAGTAGGAATTCTTGGTTGGCGTGAAAAGGTGAAGAGAAAGAAAGGGTTTAAAGGAGCTACAGAGGGATCTACTACCCAAGCAAGTTCCCATGCCGGAGTTCAGCTCGGTAGTGTTTTCCGCAATGCATCTGCTCCAGAAGGGATTCAGTCTTCTTCCCAAGGTGCTGACGGCTCCAAATGAACACCACCATCCTGGCAGAGATAACAAGGTTGGGTTTGGAATTTATTCAAACTCAGTTCTTTTACGAGTATACTGCAGATTATAGCGCACAGAGTTTAATATAGATACAGAGAATAGGTCTACTAGGATGTGTTTCGTCCTGAATATGTATTAGGCTTTGTAGTTCTGTTGTATTTAAGCAGGCACTGATACCTACGGATGCCTGCCTATCTGCGAAGAATATTGCGGATATCTATTGCCTGAACGTTGGGTTGCTTATATGTGCCTTAATTTAATTTCTCGTTCATTTCGTATTTTTATTTGCTTTTGTTCAGTTATTATGATTTCTGGTGAGGTGTGTTCTGGGGCTTGATGTGGTGTGTTGGTTGTGGTGCTTTGGACCATGACTGGTTGTTGTGCTAGGCTAGATGGTGGTCTTTTGAGGCATGACATGGTGGTGGAAATTGTGTGCTTGAATGTTACTTATGTTGTGAGTGTAGTGACTGTTGGTGATCATGCTTGTGCTGTTGCTGGTGGATAGAACTGGGCCAATGATGGTGCCTGTAGACCTTTTCTCTTTTTCAAAGAATTATTTGTTCTGTTGTGATAGAAGTGATATTCTGTGATAGTGAACTGGATTGTTTTGGGTGTTTGTGGTGGCTTTCTATTCCAATCAAATATGTAATGAGTATTTCGAAAAAAGAAAAAAAAAGTAATGAGTAAGGCATTTATTTATTACAAAAGAACAATTTTGAAGTAGTTTTGGAGAGCTTTAGAGTTTAGAGAATAGTGATTCAATGCAAAGTTCTGCAGTCTGCATTGAAATCTACAATAATCACAATTTGTTTTTGAAGTTACTTGAAAATTGCTTGGTAAATGATTTGAAAAACTGATGCCACATAATGCAACTCATATCTAGTTGAATTATTCAACAATCATTTTTTTTTTTTTAACAAATTTGTCAAAGTACTGCATTATGTAGAGTGATTATTTTTAAATTCACAACAATCCAGAAGATATCCACTTAAAATAAAAGTTCTTTTCTTTAAAGGGAAAATGGAAATTGTTTTGTTTTGACACGAAACTATACTCCGATGACACAACTATTATATGATTATAGTTCTATATTTCCAGGAAAAAAAACATACATGTTCTTGAATTTTTTAATAAATAATATGTTTCCAGTGAGAGTTGAACCCTCAATTTTACCGCATGTGTGAAGAGGTGAGGTGATGTATATTGAAGAGGTGATATATATTGTTTTTAACTCTTGAAAGTGAGACAAATTCTTCCCATGCTCGCAATTTGTATATGTAAAAGTTTCTCTATAAAAATGTGTATTTTTTTTTATTATTGTTGATAATATTAGTACTATTGTTACCTTAAAATTTAAAAGTAACCCATAAATATTCATTATTATTGTTATTATTATTTTGTTTTTGATAAATATTTATTACTAATCACAAATAAAGTTTTAATAGATTTTAGCCACGATGTAAATTTTTTTTTCACTCACTAGGGACAAGTCTTGTGGGCAAGATTAGGAGTTCAAAAAACAAAATAATAATAATAATAAATTTAAGGTCCAATTCAAGTCCGGTTGGGCCTTAAAAGTATAGGCGTGCCCCACCAATTGACTTAACTCCTTCTCCTGCTCAAGAAGCCATTGGTTGCTTCTTTTGTGCCTGGCAAGGGAGTCACCGATAGTCTCTATTTGAAGTTATTTTCAAGGAATAATTTGCATTTTTAATAATGAGATTTCAGTTTTATTATTTTGTTTTTGTTTTAAATATATCAAACAAAGGAAAAATAAACCCAATTAGATTGGTCAATTGTTAATTATGATGGTTGTTAACTATATGTAGGACATAAATCATGTTGTGTATATTATGTTTTAGTAAAAATGATTGAGTACTTTCCTTGATTTTAAAAGCTCAAGATTTTAAGTCCTATCCTTAAATTAAAATACAAGGTAGGGGTAATTTTCTTTGAGTTTAATCCTCCTTCCCACCACTAAAAAAACAAAAAAAAGAACCTGTAGGGTACATTTGTGTACAAATGCAAACGTAGAACACCAAACCACAATTGTACAACTCAAAGGTACATTTGTGCAATTTCACATTTGAAAATGTTATCCCCACCAGGAGCTAACGTGGTCCGAACCTCACTAGATTAGCACTCTCATAAGGATAAGAAAAATTCGACTCCATTTCTCTGAAACTCAATTTCTTTTTCTTGTTGATAAAAACACAAACACAACACATAACCAAACAACCAAAGAAGAAGCAGATGCCAATCTCAACACTAACACCAGTAGGGCATTACTGCCCTACTTGGTCTCTCAAATCCTCCTTCCTCCACTCCACCACCAAAACCAAGACCCCCCCTTCTCTCATCTTCAACAAAGGAAGGCCCAGAACCCACATAATCAGCATGAGCATGGAGGCTGGGGTTGGTGTCATGGGGACGAAGCTTGGCATGATGTCCTTCTTCGAACCCGACGGTACAGTGGTTCCTGTGACGGTGGTTGGGTTCCGAGAAGGGAACATTGTGACCCAGCTGAAGACTGAGGCCACTGACGGCTACGATGCTGTCCAGGTGGGCTACAGGAGAGTCAGGGACAGGAAGTTGACGAAGCCTGAGCTTGGTCACTTGAACAAGTCCGGGATTATACCTATGAGGCATTTGCAGGAGTTCAGGTTGCAGTCTCTTGATGGGTTTGAGGTTGGCCAGAAGTTGGCTTTTGAAGAGCTTTTTAAGGAGGGTGACCTTGTTGATGTCTCTGGCACCACTATTGGCAAGGGCTTTCAAGGTTTTCCGTCTTCGTTCTTTCTTTGTTATATACTAGTTGTGTCTGTTTGTGATGAGTGTGGTTAACATGCCTGGTTGTTTATGGTGTAATGTTTTGTGTGTAATGTGTGTATTTTGGATGAGTTAGGGGGATATGATGTATGAGATTTTTCCCATTTTGAAGATGGATGTTTGATGTGGATAAATATTAGGAGTTAGTGGATTGTTCCCGTTTTAGTTGTTGAATGTGGGTAATTGTAGGCATGGCTAGTGGATTCTTCACTGCATTGTTGATCTTAGTTTGTTGTTCTGCTTTTAACAACACTGCTAATGAAAACTACATTTTACATGGAAACAAGCTCAGAAGCAAGTACTGTGTCACTGTCTTTGCTGTGATTTATATATACGTTCATTCAGTATCCACTTATTAGCTCAAAGAAGAGGTTGGTTTTATGAGCAGGAATTATGTTCAGCTGCATCCATCAGGCATCGAGTTTAACATAAGAACCTTGGTAGCATTTGAGAATTAGTGCTTTGGAGAACATGTCTTTGTCTTGAAATTTCGGTTGAGTGAATTGCATGAATAGTTGACCTTAGCAGTGAAATATACAATTTAGGCATGAGTTTGAGCTGTAATTCAAGGTTTGCTGGAACACTGTTTCTTCTTAAATACTGCTGTTAGTAAATTGTGTGTATAGAGCTGTCTTATCTAAACTTATTTTCTTGGTAAATGAATTTGATGTATGGCCCAAGTGTGTGTGATTGTGTTGTGCCCAAGTGTGTGTGATTGTGTTGTGTGAATCACAGGTTTAGTTATAAATTTCGCCACCGTTGTAAGCTTAATGTCATAATGAAACATCAATGAGTTTGTAGTTATACCAAAGCTTCAATCGCTTCATCATATGGTCTTATAGGGTGTGATTGATTAGTAAATACCCATGATGTTGCTGTCACTATCTTATATTTTAGGAGTGCTTGGTGTGTACCAGTTGCCACTTGTCAAACGGACATGTAATTAAATGAAAAAGATTGGACATTCATTTTCACAATGAATTCAAAACTAAAAGGACGTGTCATATGTGCAGCTCGCGACTGTAACCATTCCCCTTATCTTTATAATCTTTTGCTCCACAACTGATCAGTTGTGGGTTATAATTTTCTATACCAGGATTTTGAAAAAGAGGAAAAAAAAAAAAAAAAGAAGACTCATGTTCTAGATTGTAGTCTGTTTTGTGTTGTGTCAAAAGCTTTGAATTCCTCATCGGTTGGTCCCTATCAGTGTTGCGTTCATGCTTTCCAATTCACAATTTTCCGCAGGTGGAATTAAAAGGCACAATTTCAAAAGGGGTCCAATGACCCACGGTTCTAAGAGTCATAGAGCTTTGGGGTCTATTGGTGCTGGAACTACACCGGGACGTGTATACAAGGGAAAGAAGATGCCTGGCAGGATGGGAGGAACAAAAAGGAAGATCAGAAAGCTCAAGATTGTAAAAATTGACAATGATCTCCGTGTTGTGATGATAAAAGGTGCTGTCCCTGGTAAGCCAGGAAATCTTCTGCGCATGGCACCAGCCAAAATTGTTGGGAAAAACATACCAAAGAACTAGGTTGGTGTATTTTAATTTTCTCTTTTGCTTTTTTTGCAGTTCTGCATTGTCCAAAAGGGTATTTTGTGTAATCCATTTTGAGTGCCAATTTAGAATCCCAGTTAACAGTTTTTGGTGTATCATTGGGCATGTGCTTTAGATGCATATATACAATTTGTTGGATTCTGTATTTAAGATCAATTACCATAGTTGAAAAAGGTCATTATTGATTGATTAATCGAATTCTCCTGTAAAAATCTCTAATTATGAGCCACGAGGCATTTATTTTTAGAACTGATCAATACTTAAGACCTTATACTTTTCACTATAATAGATGTTAGGTTATCCCTTGTGGACTCTTGATCTTTTGAAACTCTGCATTTCCCACGGAGTCGCATTATTGTTTGGCCTCAAAATGATACCTTTAATTGTAAGTCCTGTTCCTTAAAAAAAAAAAAAATTATGAGTCCTGTTTTCCATTCTCCTCCATGGTGGTGGTAAAGATCAAAACACACATCTCTTGTTGCTCCCTTCTCAGCGAAGAAGTTACCCACAATGAGCTCTATCCATTCTTCAGAATCTAAGGGTAAGTGGTTGTTCCCACCCTGATGCTCCATTTATTAACTTCACCACATAAGCTACTTGATAAGCAATTCCTAGTGATATGTCTGATATCTTGAATTTTGCTTTCACATCCAGCTTAACACATATGTGACAGTCTGGCCACTTACATATTATCATCGCTGCAGCTTTAAAGACTGGTGTGGCAGTAATATAGTCTCCAAGTGTTTTCACAAAAACTAGTTCCACTTTGGATTGAATGAGGTAATCTATACAAACGCACAAAAAATGCATCCATGTATAATGGATTGACAAAGGACCTCGTGGTCCTTCTCTTCTAATGCAAGCAGTGGTGGACCCAGAGATTTATATGAGAAGGGTGTTATGATAAAACATAATACACGTGTGCACACACCTACTGAGCTTAAATACTACATGTATGACTTGAAATTTACTTCTATAACACTATGAGATTCTCATAATAAAGAGAAAAAACTTCTCATGCATACTCATAAATATACATGAATGATAAATACATTAATAAGTTGAGTTATGAGTCTATGTGAATTTTTAGTGAGTGAATCAATTATCTCACCATTGAGTTTCATAGTATTATTATTTACTCCAAATAATAATTATAATGCTGAAAAACTATTATCATACCATAATATATATGATTTTATTAAAAAAAATTATTGAATGAGGAAGTTTATATCAAATTAAAATAAGACACTTGATCAATGTACTTGAATAATATTACACTTATATTATGATTAAAATATTTTTAAAAATAAATCAATAAAATAACAAAATCAACATTATCGTAAATAAAAAAGAAATGAAAGATAAAAAAATAATGGAAACATTTGTATTTGGTAATTTTGATATTATAAATTTAGATGAGGAAAATTCACAAAAATTAAAAATTTAATTGCTCTTGCTACTCAATACATTGGAAGATTTATTGATTAGATGTTAAACCCTCTTTTTTAGATGGTGTTTTGAAAGAAGAAATGCACATTGAGCAGCTAGAATGATTCATGGCAATGGGGAGAGGTGAAAATAAAGCTCATAAATTAAAAAAAAAAAAAAAAAAAAACTCTATACGGATTAAAACAAGTTTCTTGAGCTTGGTACCAAGAAATTGACAAATATTTCACCATAAATGGGTTTTTTTTTTTTCGAAAAAAAAAAGGGTGAACCCACACTATATAAAAAGAAACATAAAAGACAGTGTACGCATTATTTCAAATTATGTCGATGATGAAAAGTTGCTTTTTGAGTTTAAAAATTTTGAGTTTAAAAAGAATATGATGCAATCTTATATGAAATGAATGATTTACAGTTATATTACAATACATTTCTGGGCATAGAAATGTGGCAAAGTCAAGCAGGGATTTTAATTTGTCAAAAGAAATATGTACAAAATAATACCAAGAAAAATGTAAAATGAGTGGTTGTAATGCTATTCATACAATGATTGTCATGAATGAGAAGTTGAGGCAAGATGATGGTAGTAAGATGGCATATGCTTCTTTGTATGGAAGTTCGGTTGGAAGTATTTTGTACTTAATAGCAACCATGCCAGACATTATGTTTGCTGCAAGTTTAATGTCCAGGTATGCAAAATCCAACTTAAAATCACATGGGAGCTACTAAACGGGTGTTGAAATATCTGCAAGGAACTTTGGATTATGGAAATTTTATACCAGCCAGTGAACAAGTCAAAATTGAATGGTTTTTCAGATGGTGATGGGCTGGATATCTTGATGATATGAGAAGCACCTCCAACTATGTTTTCTCACTTGGTTTAGGGATATGCTCTTGGAGTTCAAAGTAAAATATCTTTTATCTATCAACTCATTCTAGAGCCTCAGGACAGGGTTGTCAATTAATTAAAGTCTGCTGTTTATTTTATGAAGTTTCAAATTCTTCAAGTCAAGTATTCATAGAGTTCATGTAGAGCTAATAAACAATCTAAAGTGTGAGGCTGTCTCTGTCATATTTAATGGCTCTCTTCAGTTCTCGAAATGATTCTGGTTAAAGAGTTAAGTGGAATTATAGGCCCACTTTCTTACCCAACCTTTTCACCGGTATTTGTTAAATCAATACAGATTTTCTTAAATTTGTCTAAGTTTTCTTCTAACCCCTTCTTAGACGCATCCATTTTGAAACTAAACAATCTCTCTTTAAGAAAGATTTTTTTTGGAGAGTGATTTCTTGAGATAAAGTTTTTCTAACTTACTCCATAATTTTGCAGCGGTATCTTCATTGTTCACCTGTCGTGCGACATTGTTAGCAAGATTTTGTGTGATGGAGCTATAAACGGTGTCATGCATCTCTGTTTTCTCGGAGTTAGTCATGCTTTCAGGAAGATCATTTGGAACGGAAGAGCACTTGAGACCAGATTTAAAGTAGTTCGGCCATTAATGAGACCTACATCCAGTTGAGCTCCGCTAGAAACTCTAATGCAATATTTGTTGAGTATACACCCTCAAAGCAACAGAGAACAGCAGCCCTCACACAACATACAGGTTTTACAGAGTACGCAGATGAAAAAAAAAAAGGAAGGATAAACCCAAAATCCTTTATACATTCTTCCTCACTCTAGTTCAATACAGGAGAGCTCTCACTCTCACAAAACAAGGGATGATGGTTGTTTCCTTTCATATTCTCTAAATCTAGCTATAAAGAGTATATGATGATGTGTATGTACAGGCAAAACTACATAGTTTGTCTGCATTCAACGATAGTGTTAAATGTAAAGAAATAATGTTTATTTCACTGTAATTACAATGTACAATATCAAGCCTATTTATAGACTAAGAGACAAAATACAAAAATGGTACTTAGAATAAAATATTACAATAATGGTAATAAAAATATGTCTCAATAATGATTGATTGCTATATATTTAACATCCCCCCGCAAACTCAAGATGGCGAGATGGATGCAAGCTTGAGTTTGGAAACCAATTCACGAAAACGTCCTGGAGGATGAGATTTGGTGAAAATATCAGCAGGCTGATCAGCGGAAGCAATTGAGTGAAGTTTAATAGTACCCTGATGAACATGTTGTCGAACAAAATGACAATCAATTTCAATGTGTTTGGTGCGTTCATGAAAGACATCATTATGAGCAATCTGGATAGCACTACGATTGTCACAACAAAGAGGAGTGGCTGTGGAGTGATGAATTCCCATGTCTGTAAGTAACCAGCGCAGCCAAACAAGTTCTTGAGTAGTGTCAGCGAGGGCCCGATATTCAGCCTCAGTGCTAGATCGAGCTATAACAGTCTGTTTCTTACTATGCCATGATATGAGAGAATCTCCAAGAAAGAAACAGTAACCAGTAGTAGATCGTCGATCAGTAGGATCACCAGCCCAATCTGCATCTGAATAAGCACATAACTCTAAAGAGGAGTGAGTAGAAAAATGAAGACCATAAAACATTGTGCCCTTAAGATATCGCAAGAGATAAATAACAGCAGCAAAGTGAGTGGAATGAGGAGCAGACATAAACTGACTAACAACATGCACAACATATGCAATGTCTGGTCGAGTCACGGTTAAATAAACAAGACTTCCAACAAGTTGACGATAAAGAGTAGGATCACTGAGTGGTGTGCCTTCGAAAGGCGTGAGTTTAACATTGACTTCTAAGGGACTAGTACTTATTTTACTATCAGTCAAGTCAGCACGAGTAAGAAGATCTGAAATATATTTTGCTTGAGAAAGATAGTAACCATCAGAGTCCGAAGAGACCTCAAGTCCAAGAAAATAACTGAGAGAGCCAAGATCCTTTATCTCAAATTGCTGTTGGAGATAATCCTTAAGATCAGAGATACCAGTAATATCGTCGCCTGTAATAATCATGTCATCCACATAGAGTAACAAGAAAACAGAACCTTGACTTGTCTTGCAAAGAAATAGTGCAGAATCATAAGAGCTGGAGACAAAGCCAAATTGCATAATGGTGGAAGAGAACTTGGCAAACCAAGCTCTAGGAGCCTGCTTGAGCCCATACAGTGCCCGACGAAGACGACAGACCTTGTGTGGAGGATGTGGATAACCTGGCGGTGGTGTCATATAAACCTCTTCAGTAAGATCCCCATTAAGAAAAGGCATTTTTCACATCCATTTGAAATAAGCTCCATCGTTTGATTGCAGCGACTGCCAGTAAGCTACGAACAGATGTAAGGCGAGCAACTTGTGCAAATGTCTCCTCATAATCAATTCCATATTCTTGGGTAAAACCTTTGGCCACAAGACGGGCTTTATAACGTTCAACAGACTCATCTGACTTTGTTTTGATTTTATATACCCATTTGCATCCTATGGCAGATTTATTAGACGGAAGATCAACCATATCCCAAGTGTGAGTTTTCTCAAGAGCTTGTACTTCTTCAGCCATAGCTTGCTGTCAAACAGGGTTAGTACTGGCCTCTTTATAAGATTGAGGCTCATACAAAGAAAGAATAGCGGAAAAACAATGAAAATCACGAAGGGTTACAGGTAGTTCCCTTACCCGATTAGAACGACAAGGAGGGGGATCAACAGGTGTGATTGGACAAGGAGACTCTGGGGTTTTGTTGGTGAGTGATGGTGGATGATGAGTGATGGCAGCGGTGGCGCGCGAACAAAGACAGCAACAGTGGTGCGGCAGCAACGATGATGCTGGCTTGATGATGACGGTGGTGATATTTTGTATAGAGGTAGCAACGGCTTGATGATGACGGCGGTGATATTTTGTTGGTGAGTGATGGTGGATGATGACAGTAGAAAAAACTTCTAAACCCTAGACTCTGATACCATGTTAAATGTAAAAAAATAATGTTTATTTCACTGTAATTATAATGTACAATATCAAGCCTATTTATAGGCTAAGAGATAAAATACAAAAATGGTACTTAGAATAAAATATTACAATAATGGTAATAAAAATATGTCTCAATAATGATTGATTGCTATATATTTAACAGGTAGTAACAGCACCACCTTTGTGCGGGAATGCCAAGGGTTGCCTTTAGCAGTTGAGGCAATGGCTAGTCTTTTGCGTGGTGATGATGCGGTAAACAACTGGCAGAACATCTTGAGCAGTCACGCATGGAAGCTAGAGGATAGAGACTTCAATACTAACACATCTAATATCCTTCATGTTCTAAAAATATGTTATCACCATCTTCTACCTTATCTCAATTTAATAGTATACAATTAATCTCAATTGATAGCCGATGATAATACAAAGTAGATATAATACTTATAATATTTTACTTACAGCGCAACTAGTTCGATTATGACAACAATAGTTTATAGAGGAAAATTATATGCAATTTATTTAAATTGAAATCCTTAATAGGTGATTTATCTCAATTTAAAATAATAATAATAATAGCAACGACATTTATGGATATGCCAATTGCTAGTGCAGTTGGTTTTGTACCTTCCCCTCTAATATGAGATTAAGGATTCCATCCTTCTGATTTGTAAGTTATAAACCTTAAAAAAAGATATATTTATGGATAATAATGATAATAACATTTAAACAAACAATAAACGAAATTCTCCACTAATTTTTTAAAAATTTATTGATCAATCCACTAATTCTTACTAAACATAAAATAAAATAAAGAAAATTTATGGATAATAGTCCGTTGGTCCTCTTGTCCAATTTGTTCATTTTCTTCTGCACTAAAATCATTCTTTATATTAAACAACTATTGAATCTTCGTTGACGACTTCTCTTTTAAGTTTGCCGCCACCTCCTTATAGTAATAGTACTCCAGCACCGGCAGTTCCAGGTAGTGCGCCGCCAATAGTAGATGTAAAGCTCGTTGAGGCGACTCTGCTTGCCATCCGTGTTGATGAAATGACTCTCCCACTCTTTTAACTCCTTCTCGTCCGGAAGCTTGCTGATCTCATGCATGTTCCACCACTTGATGACCTTCGTGAGAACCTTGCTGGTGACGTTGTAGACCGTGACAACCTTGCTGGTTGTCTTGTCCGATTTATTCCTTTTCTTCCGCACTAAAATCATTCTTTATATTAAATAGCTTTCGAATCTCCACCGGCGACTTCCCTTTTGAATTTGCCGCCACCTACTTACAGCAACAGTCCACTAGTATCGGCACTTCCAGGCAGTGTGCCACCAATAGTTGATCGTAAGCTCGTTGAGGCGACTCTGGTTGTCGTTGGTGTTGATGAAATGACTCTCCCACTCCTTCAACTCCTTCTTGTCCGATAGCTTGCCGATCTCATGCATGTTCCACCACTTGATGACCTTTGCGAGAACCTCACTAGTGTCGTTGTAGGGTGGGATAGTTGAGTTTGCAAAGCCGTCCTTGACCATGTCTCTAATCATCAGGGATTGTATCGTGGTGCTCTCTTTCACTTCAAAGATGTGGCCATTGTTGGACTGCAGGGTTAGAAGCTTGATGCCTACTTCATTGGAGGTGGCGTCGGTTGGTGATAGTGACGATGGTCACCATTGATATGGAAAAACCTTTGGTTAGTAAAATTTAAAAGAGAGAAGGAAATTGTTTTCAATAAGGAAGTGATTATATGTACTATATACTATTGTTAATTATGGTTGAATTTCAGTAAACTGTGTGCATTATAACATGTGTGTAACCGTCAAATAATAAGCTATAGTATAATAATTATAACATGCATACATTATAAATCGTGTGTAACCGTCAATAAATAGAAACTCAAGAACAAGATGTAATGAATATTCAATGATACATCCAAAATTTGATTTGCTTCCCGAATGTAGGAGTCTCGAAGTATAAATAAAATCCGACAACCAAAAAACAAGAAACAAAGTATTTGAGGAAACAAATTATTTTAAGTGGTAAAGGGTGAGTGAATGTGACAAATAATTATTGAAATTGAAAACATATTAAGGTTAGAGGATCCGCTCTTGGCATATAGAATATGGATATATATATATATATATATATATATGTATATTTTAGACATAAACAGAAAACCAAGTACATACCCGCTAAAATTGAATTCTTCTTTCAAGTCTTTCCACGTACTCATTCCTCCTTTGTCAGTATCTGTGTGCTGACGCTCTGTTAGCAAGCAATGTACAAAACAAACACATCGAATCTATGTTAAGATACATAAAACAACAATCAAGAGAGAAAAACTATATGTGGAATGGGTTCAAGTACTCATTGTGCCAATCATCTATCTTGAATCAAGATTCCTATGCCAGAGGTGTAGGTATAACCATACATATCTAGACAAAATCAAATATCCATTATGACAAGGATTGTCTACCATTAGTCAAAGCTCCCACTTACAAATGAAAGAAATGAAGATTAAATAGAACTCGTAAAGGAAAAGCAATATAAAACATAAGGATGGATTAACATAAACCAAGGAGTGGAAACTTCAAGATCATTTTAGGAGCTAAATAAATGTTTATTCTCATGCCAAAAGCTTCACTCTTTGACCTTAGCAAAATGAAAGTCAATTGCTGACAATAAAAATGAAAAAAAAAAAAAAAAACAAGTAGAAGAAAGAACATATAGAATGAACAACTAGCAAAAGAGAATTTAGATTATAAATAAGTTAATCAATGATACAAAATGCAAGATGAACTTGGATACATGGAACCAAGCTCTCTCAACCTTCTCCAAGTCTCCAGTTTATAGAAATTTTGTGACTTTAAAGGTCATGGATGGTTGCATATACAATTAATGCTTTGATTAAATTTGGTGAACTAATACACACACATATTTAATTATTTATACATGGGGTAGATTAGAGCTTTGATCATCGTATTTATAAACAAGTTGTTAAATAGGATAAAGAGAATAAGTGCACAATCAATCATTAATTATAACATCTCATAATTATATATTATGTTCATTCATAAATACTTATTCATTCATCAATTAATGAATAAATGGTATGCTAGATATTGCAAATAAATAAGAAATTAAAGTTAATTACAGAAGAGAATAACTTGAAGTATATCATATATGTAATTGTAAAATAGAGCTTAATGCAGTGAAGCAAATATGTAGATCTAAATATTTCATTTCCTCCAACAATATTTTTTTCCTATATTTTAAAAATGAGTTAATAATCGATCATTTTTCTCCAAATGTGGAAGGAAAAGGAACAAAAGTGATAGAGATATGGTTAGAGGAAGAAATAATGGATGCTACAACCACAGTTAGAACAACGATAAAATCTTTTTTTCAATTTACGTAAGTATTTATACCATTTATAAAAGCAAACAATGATTATTTGTTAGGATTCTTATGGTTGACTTCCTAATCCATTTTTAATATAAGTTTCACATCCAATTGAGGCTATCCGTAAATCTAGTGAAACATAATCATAAGCTTAATATATGCAACAAGTTAATGAGAAATCTTGGATCTTAATCTTTTTTTATAAGAAGGTTCAAACTAATTATAAACATTTTCAAAGAAAACCAATTGACTTTTGGCAAAAATAAAAAATAAAAAAACCTTATAATGCGAAGTCACACTATAGCTCAATATGAGATCCAAAAATACAAATTATCACAAATCCATAAAAAACCTTGATTACAGAATAATAGGAACCATGTAACCATTTATATATGTTATGAACATCACCAAATCAAATCAAATAAAACCCTAATATATAAGATTTAAACAAACTTAATATGAAAGAAAGAACTTGATTCTTTTTTATGTAGCTTTTGCTTACCGATCTACTAGTTCAATTTTTTTGAGAAGGAGTTGATGAATGACTCGCCATCTTTGTCTCTCCAACTTAGATACACACTAGCCAATAGGGCTTGTTCATGTGAAAATTAAGTCATATCTTAAAGTGTGGGTGAAATTATAGATTTATAGGAATAAAAAAAAGAAGAAGAAATATACGTATTTATGCATATGTGTTTGTGTCTATATATAAAAGGGGCATAGGAGATTATTTTCTAAATTGGCAGACATATATATGGGAGGAATAAATTGTATTCATAATACCTAGAGATGGAAAACAAAACTATGTTGTATTGCTTTAATTTAGATATTCAATATTTTATTAAGTTACCAAAATGTGCATATAACTGTTGCTTTTTATTACCATATATATGTTTTCCTTACTTGTCTCTTCCTCTGGTTAAAAAACAACGGTGTCCAGAGAAGAGACACACACAAACAACTATAACATTACCTTTTTTTATGATCCTGTACATTATCCTAGAAAAATATTATGGAAATTACACAATACAGTTTTATAATTCTTCCATATTTGAATGTTGTGTCATCAAGTGAAAATAACATTTTAATACCTAAATCATCACTATGCAAACCCCAAACTATTATTGTATTCATCAATTCGCCTAATCCAAGTAGAAAATTAACTTCCTTGTATACCATCTTTTCACATGTTTTTGAAGTCTTGTCAACTCAAGTAGATCCATTCATATTTAGCCTTTGGAAGGAATACATCCCTCTTGGTGGTCAAATTTATCCTTTAAATTGTTCCATAAGGCTAAAGGATCATTTGCTGTAAGGTACTCGACCTTAAGGTTTTTGTGTAGGTAGTGTTGGAGAAATATAATAGTTTTTGTCTTGTTCTATAAAATCGTTTCATTTTCCTCCTTAATTGTATCCTGCAAATGCATTGTCTGCAAATGCATCTCAACATCCAGGAGCCAAGAAAAGTAGTTTTTTCTCGAGATATCAAAAGCAACGAACTATAGCTTTTTGAGATTTGACATTTTTCAGTAGCTATATTTATCAAAAATATAATAATTAGTTTTATGCACAAGTAAAAAAAAAAAGATAAATATATTAGTAAGAATCACATATGAAGTTATGTATATGTGAAGATGATAGATAAAGTTATGTGTGAGAATAATTAAAGATAACAATAAAATCAATCAGTAGATATGATCGTATATATAATATATGATAACAACAATAAATAAAGTTAGGTAGTGAGATATATATTGCATGATAATAATGATAAATAAGTTAGTATAATAATAGAGTTGGCAGGGCTATACATTAATTGAGTTAGTATAACCAAACTTCTCAGTTAGAAATTGGGTTGGCATAATCAAACTTTTCAAATAGAATCTCATACTGATAATTTGTTATAAAATCAATAAAATGAAATAAAAAATGAGTAGAAGTAGAAGAATATATAAATAACACACATGAGATATAATATAAGTAAACAAAGTAAACATGAAATAATGGAAGTAAACAAAACATAAAATAAAGAAAGAATGAGGAAATAGAAAAAAATATGACAATATTTGTGCCTTTACTCAACTTGAACTTGGAGAAAAAAGAAAATTTTTTTATACCCTCTTTTAAATAACATACACGAGTAACACGACTATATAAAGGCAAAAGAAGTACCAACTAAATAATAATAAAAAATTGATTTACTTGTGGAGGTGATAAATCTGCAATTATCACATAATAGATTTTTTTTTTTTTTTCGTACAACCTTAGAAACAGAGATTATGTTACATTTATTAAAGTCCTCGCATGCATAACCATTAATAAAGAGAAGTCAAGACTGGCGTACAAGGACCCTACATCATTGCTTCAAAAAACAAGACTGTACATCATTCGATATTTTGTACATGGTCCACTTTCTCATTAGTCACAGCCAAATCTCCTCCGTTTATTCATCTTCACAGTTCTCTCTCTCAAACACAAACCTTATCAGAGACAAGTAAATAAAATTTGAAGCAAGTGAGGATGTTTTGTTGTCTTTGATTTGAAGAGACAGTTTTGGAAGTAGTAACTGTGGTGTCATAATATTATTAGTACAAGAAGAAGATTAGAGAGATTGACGGACAACAAACACAAACACAAAGACAAACCCAGTTGAGTGAGTGAGTGAGTGAGAGAAGATGGCTGGTGGTGGAGAGGGTCCAACGTTAGAGTACACACCCACTTGGGTGGTGGCTGCAGTTTGTACAGTGATTGTTGGCATTTCTCTTGGTGTTGAGAGGCTTCTTCACTTTCTTGGCAAGTACCTCAAGAAGAAGCAACAGAAACCCCTTTTTGAAGCCCTCCAGAAAGTTAAAGAAGGTCTCTTTCTCTTTCTCAGTTTCACTTTATATCTACTTAACATCTACCTTGTTTATGTTGTGTGTAGTAGACTAGTTTAAAGTTCATTTTTTTTTTAATTGTGTTTTTTGGTTTGATATGCACCCCAATTCAGTTAATGAAAAAGAGACTTTGTCTCAGTTTTTGTGTGGTTGAGTTGAATGTTTATGTAAACTAGTGTTTATCATTTTTTTTTTCTTTTTTTTTGTGTTTTTCGGTTTGATATGCACCCCAATTCAGTAAATGAAAAAAAAAAAGAAAAGAAAAAGAAACGTTGTCTCAGTTTTTGTGTGGTTGTGTAGAATGTTTATGTTTGTATGTGAATGTGTATGTGAGGATGTTGATAGGATAGGACATGCGAGATTATTTAATGAATATATGATGAAATTTGGATGTTGCGGTGACAGAGTTGATGCTTCTGGGGTTCATATCACTGTTGTTGACTGTGTGTCAAGAAGCAATTTCCAAAATGTGTGTTGCTCCGGAATATCTTGATAATTTTCTTCCTTGTAAACGGCCGGAAGAGGCGGCTGGAGGACATGAAACTAATGCTACTACTACCACTACATCACACTTTCAGACTGCTTTAGTTTCTTCCATTTCCGGTAAAGCCAGGCGCCTTCTTGCAGAATCTTCAGCGTCTGAAGGTGATTATTGTGCTAAAAAGGTAAGTGTAATTATTATTAGAATCCTTTGAGATTTTTATTCTAAAATGTGGTTTATAATTATGTTTGGCTGGTTGCAAAGAAATTGGTAATGAAAGTAGTTATTTAATTGCTTTTATAGTAATAGAGAATTCCACTCAATTCAATTATGAACCACTTTGTTTATTTCTATCCAATTCAATTTGGTTTGTTTTAATCTTACTGAAAGCATAATTGATTAATCGGATTTGGTTTGGCTTCCCTTGCCGTTTTTGTGAATTATGGGCATTTATTTAGGAGTTGTGTTACTAATTGGAACAGCTTAACTCTGGATGGATGGATGGTGATAGAATGACATGAATAACATATAAACACACATTCTTTTGTGAGGAAGTGATTGTACAAAAGTTTGTTCAACTGATTAACAGGACCAAGTTTAGGAATGTGGTGTTGATGAACTAGTTATCATCCAAATGGGCATGTGACCAAAACATTTGTGTTGAAATGTTTGAAGCATGATCTTTCTGTTTCTAAGGTTGTCAATTGTTACATAAAGTCATGGCAAGTCTTGACCATGAGGTGATAATTGTTAATTGTTCGAGCATCAATCGCTTTTTGTTTTGCAGTTAAGTTGATTGCGTATTTAAACGAATAGTCAACAGTGCAAAATTCATTTGTCAAACCTAGGTTTTTCTTTGACCTGCTATATCGGAAAGATTGTTTGGATGAAGGATCTTGGGGTTTCCTTCTCATTGTGGAATGAATATCGAATTAGTCTTAATTTGTGAAGTCGGATGCTTGGTGCTAGCACTCATTAGACATGAGATGCTTGTCTCAGAGTTGGACCATAATGTAATAAATTTGATTTTTATTTTGCTTTCAATTGAATGAGCCATAGCTGAACAATTACAGTTTACAACTAATGCCAATCAGCAGAGTGACATAATTATGATGTAAAATATGCATTCGATTTTGTATTGCTTTTGACTTGATTTCTAGTTTATCTATAGGTACACAGATTATCAAATTTTCCTTTTTTCCTTTTTCAGGGCGGGGCATCGCTGCTGTCAGTTGAAGCGTTGCATCAGCTGCATATTTTTATCTTTGTCCTAGCCATTGTTCATGTGACCTTTTGTCTTCTTACTGTTCTTTTTGGAGGAGCAAGGGTGAGCATCCAGTAGACTTTTCATACTTGTTATGTATTGTTATTGTTATAATAAATCAGTCATCTTAAAATTCTGTTTTTTCTTTTTTCCTTTTCGGGTCATGAATAGATACGGCAATGGAAACGCTGGGAGGATTCAATTGCAAAAGAAACTTTGGATACAGATGCAGGTAAGAGTTGAAGCAGCTAATACTTGACCTTTCTTGCTGAAATTCTACAGTACTTAGTGAATTAGTTGAAAATGAATCATGTACTCCACATATTTGTATCTTTGTATTATCATCATTTATGACTGGTAATTTTTACATAAAAAAAAAAAAAAAAACCATGGATTAGCAATCAGAATATTGAAGCATTGTTCCAAATTCTCTGCATATGCTGTTTGTATATGCTTCTTGCAAACATTTGAAGTTATTTAACATATTATTATTTTCAAGTCAACTTAATAAAGTCTTGTTTCCTAGCTGCTTTCTGACCGAGTGAGTGGTGAGTACCACTGAATTGGCAAATTACATTCTTGTTCAAGTCTCAGAAAAGCTGTCTGTCTTAATAGCTTGTTTTAATTGTTGTAGTTGTGAAGAAAAAAGTCACCCATGTCCACAAGCACGCTTTTATCAAAGAGCATTTTCTGGGTTTTGGTAAAGATTCAGCTGTACTGGAATGGGTGGTAAGTCACTAATTGCCTACAGTAGAATATATCTGTCAATGTCCAAAAAAAAAAAAAAAAGTAGAAGAAGGAACGAAAATGAATATATCTGTCAAATTTTGAGGGAACTCTAATAAAATGAATTCTATAAAAGTCTATACAAATCATTCACAATTTTGTTAAGTCTATAAAAATCAATAAAAATTCATTAATTCTATAAAAGTCATTTGCATAAAAAAAAATCTATAAATGTCTAAAGTAAATACACACCCCTAAAATGAATTCTATAAAAGTCTGTACAAGACATTCACAATTTTGTAAAGGTTATAAAAGTTAATAAAAATCCATGAATTCTATAAAAATCATTTGCTTAAAAAAAATCTATAAAAATCTAGATTAAATACAACCCCCCAAAAATGAATTTTATAAAAGTTTATATAAATCATTCATAATTTTGTAAAGTCTATGAAAGTTAAGAAAAATCCACGAATTCTATAAAAGTAATTCTCTTAAAAAAAGTCTATAAAAGTCTGAATTAAATAGGCCCCCCTAAAATAAATTCTATAGGAGTCTATACAAATCATTCATAATTTTGTAAATTCTATAAAAGTTAATAAATACCCATGAATTCTATTAAAAAAGGTCTATGAAAATCTAGATTAAATACGCCCCCCTTAAATGAATTCTATAAAAGTCTATACAAATCATTCATAAGTTTGTAAAGTCCATAAAAGTTAATAAAAATCCATGAATTTTATAAAAGTCATGGGCTTTGAAAAAGTCTATAAAAGTTTAGATTAAATACACCTCCCTAACACTTATCAACAATGAAATCATTTATGGCTTATGTTCATCATATTTAGTCTTCCCCCTCTTCTCGAGTGCCTTACAATCTTCATAAGTAGAAATGATTGAACATCAGAAAGGAAGGCACGTCCTACAGAAACATGTACCTGATGAGTTGGGGGGGTGAGGCAGGACTTTGATTTGAGACTTATTGAACATAGGATTGTCACCGGATGCATCATATATGACGTAATATACATTCATCAATCCTTAGGGGGAGAACCAGAGATTTGGTATTAGAGTCTATCTTACTTTTTGTGCTGGATATTTACAGAAAAACAAAACATGAAAACAACAAAAACAAGAAAGAAAAGTGCTTTCACAGAAGATGAGGCCCATAATTACTATCTGTTATCTGGTCATTGGCTTTGAATAGCTTGACGAAGAACGGCTAAAATACTTATGCTTTGGTCATTATTATTAAATAATTGCAGAAACAAAATTACATTCAGATTCTTGGCTCAATCTGGTTTATAATCTTAATTGATTCAGAAACAGAAGCACAAGCTTTGGTTTCTGTTGGTGAAGTTTTGCAACTAAAAAAGACTAATTTCGTTTTCTTATTTTCCTTGTCTCTTCACAGCGTTCTTTTTTCAAGCAGTTCTATGCATCTGTTACGAAGTCAGATTATGTAACACTCCGCCTAGGCTTTATCATGGTAAGGAATCTAATGTGAGGATTTTGTCTAGATGCTTGTTGTAGACGCTTTGGCTGCATATTCATTATCTCTACTTTAGATGCATTGCAAGGGAAACCCAAAGTTTAATTTCCACAGATACATGATACGTGCCCTTGAAGATGATTTCAAGCGAGTTGTTGGTATAAGGCAAGTGATAGTGAAAATAGCTATGTGATCCGCTGGATATATTGCCTCTTAACATTAATGCTGACTTACCGACTTTTTTAATGTTCCATTGCAGCTGGTATCTTTGGATATTTGTGGTCATATTTCTGTTGATGAATGTTAATGGTATGCTACTCCGTCAACTTTACTTATATTTCTGATTTTTATGTATTGTTAATGTTCTTTATGATCTTTTATTCAGTCATGTTACAATTTAACATCTGAGTTTTTGTGATTTTAGATTTATAGATTCTATGCTTTGTGGGATTAGAATTTAGAGCAAATGTAGTGTTGTAAGTCAAAGTACAATGCATAGTTTCATTGTTTAAACAACTACAAGGTCTACAGCATAGTATAGTATGGGCCAACTGACCTTCCGCATTCCAGTCTATGATCAGACTTGTAAATTGATTTCTTTTCATGTTATATGCTATTGTCTTTATAAGCAGGTTTCATTCTTTTCAATCTTCTCATTGTGTCTGATTTTCGTTGCAATATGTCGGTCCATAATGCACACTACTGTAATGTGATGCCGAACATTATTAGTATTCCTTGGTATTTTGGTGTTAAATTATGTCCACAATGTCACATAACAGTAAAAGCCATTAAATAGTTGTGGCCTTTTTGTTCTAAAAGATAATTAGGAAAAACTTGAGCTCTACTCTGATTGTTTCAAAGTCATACTAGCTGTAAGGATGATCAGTCTAATGATTAATCTCTTTTTCCTCCCTTCCTCTCTCGTTGTGCATTTGCAACACTGATAAGCGCTGTCATGGTTGTTTTATTTGATGATAAAAGTTTTGCTCATCTTCTTGTAGGGCAACATTTTCCAATTAAACTGTTTAGGGCCATGTTGAATCAAATGTTATTGTTGGATGAAACAGATGCTATGTTTGAATTTAAACTTAAAGTAGTTGTTAGATAAATAAAAGATAATAATTGTATTTGAATTTTTAGGACAGGAGATAAGGTTTTAGCGTTTAGAATTGGACTTTTAAGTTGAGACTACAGATATATACACTAGGCTCTAATGTACGTTTTTTCTAAGGCTTCGATAATAAAATTACCTTGAAATCCACATGGTATCAGAGCGTTATAAGGTTCAAACTGTTTTATCAGCCTCAGTAGCTATTTTTTTGGGGGAGAGTTGCTGTGATTTAGAGTGGTTCAGCATGTCTAAAGAGGAGTTTGATGGTGAGCCGAGTGAGGTTGTTGCTGAAATAGAGGAGAAAGAATCTAATGTCAAAGAATTTCAAAATCCACCGGCTGCTTATAGGTTGAATGGGCAAAATTACCTAAAGTGGTCTCAAATGGTGAGAACCTTTCTTAAAAGGAAAGGAAAGTTGAGTCACTTGGTAGGAATCTGGCCATAGGAAGGAGATCCGTAGTTTGCAGCATGGGATGAGAAAGACTCCATGGCAGTGTCATGGTTATGGAATTCCATGACTCCCGAAGTAAGCGATACTTGCATGTTTCTTACATCAGCCAAGGAGATTTGGGAATCAATGAAACAAACCTATGCTAGTCTTAATGATGCAGCCCAAGTATATGAAAATAAGGTGAAGACAACCTCCACAAAGCAAGAAACTAGAACAGTGACCGAGTATGCTAACCTTTTGAAAAATTTATGGCAGGAATTAGATCATTACCTCTGTATTGATATGCAGTGTGTAGCGGATGCCGCAAATTGAAGAGGTATGTTGAGAAAGATTGTATTCACGATTTTTTGATAGGGCTGAATTTTGATTTTGATCCGGTAAGGGTGCAGCTGCTTGGAAAGGAAGAGCTGCCATTGTTGAATGAGGTTATTTCTGTGGTAAGAGCAGAAGAGGAGTGCAGAAATGTGATGTTAGAGCCGAAAACAGTAGATGGTTCTGCCATGGCTGTTGTAGGAAGCAATCAACCTGCTATGGGGGTTGAAAAGACAGCAATAGGATCAGTTGAAGGGGCTAAGCAAAGTCGGGAAACAGTGTGGTGTTCATACTGCAAAAAACCAAGACACAAAAGAAAAATGCTGAAAGCTACATGGGAAACCGAGTGGAATGAATATAGAGTGGACCGTAAAAACCAATGGTTCAAGTCAAGCCAATGTAGCAACTAATCAAGGAGAGAGCATGGATTTGAACAAGGAAGAGGCAGAATGGCTTAGAGCACTGTTGATTTCCATGGAAAAGCCGTCAATTGGAGGTTGTTCTTTGGCACAGTCAGGTTTGATTTCTGGTTCCTTTCAGATAAACTAGATAAACCTTTTTCAAAATCCTGGGTCATTGACTCAGGAGCTACCGATCATATGATCCCTTTAGCTTATTTATTTCACACTTATAAACCTTGTCCTAGTACTAGGAAAGTAGCAATAGCGGATGGAAATCTTACTACTATTGCTGGAATAGGAGATGCATAGATACTGGTTTTGTTTTGAAAAATGTTTTTCATGTTCCAAAATTATCTACTAGCCTTGTGTCTATTCAAAAACTTACTCAGGACCTACACTGTAATGTGGTTTTTTGTTCCTCATCTTGTATTTTTTAGGATCAGAATTTGGGGAAGAAGATTGGGCTTGCTAGGGAAGTTAATGGACTATACCACCTAGTTACACCGAAGTGTCCAAATGGCAGCAAGGATTTAGCATTCTCACACCTAATTGGGAATTTTGCTAGTAAAGATCAGAGATATGGCTCTATCACTTTAGATTAGGGCACCCATCATTTCATGTCCTAAAAATTATGTTTCCTAGTTTGTTTGGCAATTTGTCAATAGAATTGTTTCATTGTGAAACCTATGAGTTAGCAAAGCACAGGCGTGCGTCTTTTCCCGTTGTTAATAAAAGATCTTTTGTTCTTTTCAATTTGATTCACAGTGATATCTAAGGGCTTCTCCTATGTCTAATATTTCTGGTTCAAAATGGTTTGTGTCTTTTATAGATGATTGTACCAGAATGTGTTGGATTTATTTGTTAAAGGCCAAATCAAATGTTAGTTATATTGTTCTCGATTTCATAAGATGATACAAAATCAATTTGGTGTCAAAATTAAGAAATTCAGGTCTGATAATGCTAAGGATTTCTTTAATAAAACTTTGTCATCTTATTTTCAATTAGAGGGAATAATCCATGAATCTTCTTGTGTGTATACACCCCAACAAAATGGGGTGGCTGAAAGGAAAAATAGACACCTATTGGCAACAGCTAGGGCTCTCTTGTTTCGTAATAAAGTACCTAAAACATACTGGGGAGAGGCAGTACTTACTGCCGTTCATTTAATCAATAGAGTCCCTTCTAGGACTTTCAATTTTATATCTCTAGTGTCTATGTTGTCTAGGTATTTTCCAGATTTTTCTTACCCAAATTTATCACCAAAAACCTTTGGTTGTTTAGCATATATACGTGTGCATGGACCTAAGCAGAGTAAATTGGATCTTAAGGCTGTTAAAGGTGTGTTTGTGGGGTATTCTACCACAATAGAAGGATATAAATGTTATGTTCCTGCTCATAGAAAGTTTTATATCTCAGCAGATGTGACTTTCCATGAGCAGCAGTCATTCTTTAAACCTGTAGATTCAGTCTTTGGTGGTTTGGGTAGTAAAAAGTTGAGAAATCAAATGCAGAAAAGTGTGGCAGTCAGTGATAAGAATGATGTTGAATCTGATTTTTTATTTTTTTGATTTATCAGAACCTTCAACAAATAAATTAAATTCAAAAGCATGTGATAAGGATAATGATTCTTAGTTTAATCCTTCTGTTTTTCCTAATTTAGCTGGAGATAAATTAGATGTCACAGAATTTGAGTCAAATATAAACACTAGGGAAATTAAAATTTTAAAGTCTGATAATGATGGGCCAGCAGTAGCTAAGGAAAATTCAAAGTCTGTTAAGTCAACTGATAATTATCTAGAGTCAGGTTTTAGGACAGCAGGAAAAACAGGGTGTGAGAATGATCTAATCCCTGAAAACAGGCGGATATGGTAGGTGTGTACATGGAGGAAACGTACTGCAATTGAACCTAGGCAGGACTAGACTTCCTCACTGAATTCAGACCAGATTTGACCCTCAAATACTGTCCAAAATCCATCAAACACTGTCCAGACTTCCTCACCAAATTCAGACCAGATTTTACCCTCAAACACTGCCCAAAACCCTTTAAACACTGTCCAATGACCTTCAAACATTGTCCAAAGTTTGTCTGAGACTGACCAAGATTCACCTTCTGGTGTAGATTGTGACACTACTGAAAAACCAGTCCAAACAACCGAGAGAGAACCAATTCTGGATGATCGTCCTATTGCCACTAGAAAAGGTGTTAGGGAGTGTACTAAACATCCTTTATATCCTTTGTCAAACACCGTTTCCTTTAATAGGTTTTCTCCAACTCACAAAAGTTTCCTATCAAGCCTTAATACAGTGTCCATACCCTCTAATTTATCTGAGGCATTATCTGATGCAAACTGGAAACAAGCTATGCTGGTTGAGATGGATGCCTTGGAGAAAAACAAAACTTGGCGGTTGGTTGAACTTCCTAAAGGAAAAATTGTAGTGGGTTGCAAATGGGTGTTTACTGTGAAGTAAAGGGCAAATGGAATACTAGAACGATACAAGGCTAGATTGGTTGCCAAATGCTACACACAGACGTATGGTATAGATTATCAAGAGACATTTGGTCCCGTGGCAAAAATGAATACGCAAAAATGAATACAGTAAGGGTTCTTTTAGCCTTAGCTGCCAACTTTGATTGGGGATTGCAACAGTTTGATGTGAAGAATGCATTCCTCCATGGGGATTTAGAGGAGGAGATTTACATGAAGATTCCTCCAAGTTTTGAAGGATCTATGGGAACAGAGAAAGTGTGTCGGTTGCAAAAGGCATTATATGGCCTTAAGCAATCACCTAGGGCATGGTTTGGAAGGTTTACAAGGTGATGCTTGCTTATGGTTTTCGACAAAGTCAAGAGGATCATACTTTGTTTGTGAAGCACTCGAAAGCAGGGAGAGTCACAATAGTTCTAGTTTATGTATATGACATCATTATGACAAGAGATGATCTGAGGGAGCAGGAAGTGTTGAAGCAATACCTTGCTAGTGAATTTGACATCAAAGATTTAGGTAGGTTGAAGTATCTTTTAGGAATTGAGGTTGCTCATTCACAAGAAGGCATTTTTATCTCCCAATAGAAGTATGTTATTGATTTACTGAAGGAACCAGGGAAGTTAGTATGTAAGCCAGTGGATACACCAATTGTTTCAAACCATAGAATTGGAAACTCAGAAGATGATGGTTTGGTAGATAGAGAGATGTATCAAAAACTAGTGGGGAAGCTGATTTACTTATCACACACTAGACCAGACATTGCATATTCCGTGAGTGTGGTAAGTCAATTTATGCATTGTCCAAAAGAAGTTTATCTACGAGCAGTTTCTAGAATTCTACAGTATTTAAAAGGATGTCTAGGGAGGGGTATTTTATTCAAAAGGAATATTGAATGTCTTTAGAAGCCTATACAGATACGGATTATGCAGGTTTTGTTGTAGACAGGAGATCAACTACTGGGTACTGTACCTTTATAAATGGTAATCTAGTAACTTGGAGAAGTGAAAAACAGAATGTGGTAGCTACATCAAGTGCAAAGGCTGAGTTTAGAGCCATGGCTCAAGGGATTTGTGAGTTGTTATGGATCAAGATAATCTTGGAAGACTTGAAAGTGAGATGGGAGGAACCAATTAAGCTGTATTGTGATAACAAATCAGCAATCAGTATTGCTCATGATCCGGTTTAGCATGACCAAACAAAGCATATTGAGGTTGACTGACATTTTATTAAAGGAAAGTTGGATAGTGGGTTGATTTGTACTCCATATGTGTCTTTAAAAGGGTAGCTAGCAGATGTGTTGACAAAATGACTAGATGGACCTACTTTTCAAGCAATTACATCCAAGCTGAGAACGGAGAATCTCTATTCACCAGCTTGAGGGGAAGTGTTGGACAAAATAGATGCTGTGTTTGAATTTAAATTTAAAGTAGTTGTTCGATAAATAAAAGATAATAATTGTATATGAATTTTTAGGATAAGAGATAAGGTTGTAGCCTTCAGAGTAGGACTTTTGAGTTGAAACTACAGATATATGGACACTCAGCTCTAATGTACATGTTTTTTCTAAGGCTTCAATACAAAAATTACCTTAAAATCCACAGTAATATTGATGCGTCATCATGAAAGTTGAGTAACTAATAGCCCTACTTTTGTTGGATGTGGTAAAGGATTGGATTTGGTTAAATCATTTTTAGTGAAATAAAATTATTATAAATCATTTTTGAACTAAATAAAAATATTTTAAACACATGTACATAAAATTATTATATTTTTGGTAAAATAAAACTGTGTTTAGATATTTTAAAATAAATTAATTAGTTTAATATGTTTTTTAATAAAATATTTTTGAATGAAATTCAATAATTTAAAATTATTTGTGAATAATATAAAATAATCATAAATTGTTTTTTCATAAGTTAAAGTTATTTTAATTGAAAATAATAGAGAGATGGGAGAAAAAGGGAAAGAAATAGTTCGATCCCCAGGAAACTTTATGGTGCTGTTTTATTAATCTTTTGAAAAAGGGAATGAAAGTACTATCGAGCTAGCAATGTTCTTTTTCTTGAGAGCACCATACGTTGGCCCAATCCCTCCTTATATTCAATGTGCCAAATGCACCCTTAATAATAAGAGTAAATAGTTACTAAAACTTTTGCTCCTAAGGTCTGTATTTTCTTACTCTAGGATTCTATTAATAGTTGAATGAGTTTTGATTGTTAGTTTAGGGTGTCTCAGTTAAACCGTCAATTTGTTCCGCTTACCAGCTTTGATCATTCGTAGAATTTGTCAATATCATGTGAGGAATTTTGAGATGTTTTCTATTAAACTATATTTGTTGTTTTCAACTGCATTTTTAGCATTGAATTGATCATATCATGATGTATTACCATTTTCTTGTGCAGAACGGCATACGTACTTCTGGATAGCATTCATTCCTGTCATTGTGGGTAGTCTTAATTCTTTATATAATTTTTCCTTTGTAGCTATTGAGTGATTGAGTGAATTGGGAGAAGTTACAGTAAAAAATTTTAATGTTCCTAATCCGCCTTCGAGAGCAAAGATTTTCACCTGGAAAAAAGTGGTAGATAGGAAAACTTACCAATTATGTTGTCATAATCTCATTGGCCGGTTTATTTGAACCTGCCTTTCCGGGATTGTGAATACTTATTACTACACTATTATTTGTCTGAAATATTTACCTTTTCGTTCTTTACATGGTAGTGATGTTGTCATAAAACGTTTAAAGGCGAAAAACTTGTTGGAAATGGAGGTTAACAATACCATTATGAGTGCAGAATAGAAACAAACCAATTTTGATTTAACATGAAACATAATACTGAACCATTCAGCTATATTAAGCTAGAAAAAAATTATAATTTTGCATGCGCAGTTGTCCTGTCAGCAGTCTTTAGAGTGGCTACATAACCAGGAAATATCTTTTAAGCCACAGTTTTGCTTAGTTGGCAGCTTCAATTACTTAAAAGTGAGTCGTTTATTATGATGCTGTTAGTTAACAAGTTGTGAGCTCCTTTCTTAAGAAACTTGGTTGTTGATTGCTAGTTAACCTCCTTCAAGGTTACGTAAATGGGGCTGCAAGTTATATTTTGAAAGAGAATTAATTTGAAGAGTATATCTGTTATAGCATTAGAGCTTGTATAGGGTGATGCATCCAATTCCCATGGGTGATTTCTTCGGTCTTAGTGATCCCTTGGAATTGTCACATGATTAATTATCCTCTCTTCTTTATCATTCTATTTGTTTCAATATGACTGCATTTTCCAGAGCTCATTTGACCTTATGAACCCTGCTTAACTCCAGTTGTTAATGGAGAGAATTTAAAGCTGTGTTCAGTGCAACTGCAGTGATCCTTTGTGTTGGGTAAGAATGAGATTGGAGAAATACTATTTTTGGTCATTTGTTCGAAGAGATCATATGTTTAGATATTTTTTTCCAATTAGTGTTTTGTTGATTTTGTAGTCTCAATCCATGAACTTTTCATGTTGCATTTTTGAAAATCGTTAATCGCAAAACTTATGCTTATAGTTGACCCAACAACAATATTTAAACTCTGAACATCCTTCATGTGCATGGACGGATCTATTAAGAGATTTGGCACAAGGATCTAAGCACAAACTGCCTTTGTGGATTTAACCCACTTTAACTGTAGAATAAGAGTTCTGCAGGATTGGACCCTGTTGTTAACCTGAATTTAATACCATTTCTTGAAAAGTTTAATATTAATACGAGAGGACCCAAAAGCATTATTTACTTACAACACCGTGGCAAAGAAGCTTTCAGCTTTTAATGTGTGCATTATAAACATCGAAACTTTTTGACAGTGCTCTCTTAAAAAATCTTTGTACGGAGTTAATTTAAGGTCTGAGTGATTCCTCCTTACTTGACCTAAATGATTAATAAGAAAGAGAGATGTCAATAGGCTTATGTCAACTTGTGTTTTCTTTTTCCCTTTCCTTTTCCTTCGATAATTACATGTAATATGTGGTTCAAGTGTGAATAAGCTAGCTATATATATTATTTGCCTTCTGCTCTATTAATTCCATGATTCACTTATGTTTTTCTAGCTGCTGCTTGCTGTGGGCACTAAGCTGGAACATGTCATTACCCAATTGGCTCACGAGGTTGCTGAGAAACATGTAGCAATTGAAGGCGAATTAGTGGTGCAACCATCAGACGATCACTTTTGGTTCAATCGGCCCCGCATTGTCCTCTTCTTGATCCATTTTATCCTATTTCAAAATTCTTTTGAGATAGCATTTGTCTTTTGGATATGGGTGAGCAATATTTTGAGGCACTACTCTTATTATGGACTTCATGGACATAATCATATCTTTGCCTTTTTCTTCTATCTTTAGGTTCAATATGGCTTTGACTCCTGCATCATGGGACATGCTCGTTATATTGTTCCCAGGCTCATCATTGGGTATCTGTCAATGACCTTTTCTTTGACATTTTTATCTGATTTTTGATTCAATTCCTGAAGATGTCTTAAGATTTTTTAGTGTTCAATCCAATCCATTTGTATCGTGTTTTCATGTAGCGTATTCATTCAGGTTCTCTGTAGTTATAGCACCCTGCCTCTGTATGCCATTGTCACACAGGTGGGTTGAGTTTCTGTTGTATACAAAGCAAACCTTCTTCATTCGAAACTATCAATCTTACCTTTATTATTATTATTATTATTATTTTTTCCGTTTTGCAATGAAATGAAGATGGGAAGTTCTTTCAAGAAGGCAGTATTTGAAGAGCATGTGCAAGTAGGCCTTCTTGGTTGGCGTGAAAAGGTGAAGAAAAAGAAAGGGTTTAAAGGAGCTACAGAGGGATCTACTACCCAAGCAAGTTCCCATGCCGGAGTTCAGCTGGGTAGTGTTTTCCGCAATGCATCTGCTCCAGAAGGGATTCAGTCTTCTTCCCAAGGTGCTGACGGCTCCAAATGAACACCACCATCCTGGCAGAGATAACAAGGTTGGGTTTGGAATTTATTCAAATTCAGTTCTTTTACGAGTATACTGCAGATTATAGCGCACTAGTTTAATATAGATACAGAGAATAGGTCTACTAGGATGTGTTTCGTCCTGAATGTGTATTAGGCTTTGTAGTTCTGTTGTATTTAAGCAGGCACTGATACCTACGGATGCCTGCCTATCTGCGAAGAATATTGCGGATATCTATTGCCTGAAAGTTTGGTTGATTTCTGGTATGGTATGTTCTGGGGCTTGATGTGGTGGCTTGGTTGTGATGCTTAGGAACATGACTGGTTGCTGTGCTAGGCTAGATTGTGGTCTTCTGAGGCATCACATGGTGGTGTAGTAGTACGACGTGATTTATGAAGTTGTGATGGTGAATATGGTGATGGAAATTGTGTGCTTGAATGTTACTTATGTTGTGAGTGTAATGACTGTTTGGTGATCATGCTTGTGCTGTTTGTGGTGGAGAGAACTGTGCCAATGATGGTGCCTGTAGACCTTTCTTTTTTTTGAAAAAAAAAAAGAATTATTTGTCCTGTTGTGATTCAGTTGGTATTCTGTGATAGTGAAGTGCTGTGTTTTGGGTGTTCGAAGTGGCTTTCTATTCCAAACAAATATGTAATGAGTAAGCTTTCATTTATTACAAAAGAACAACTTTAAAGTAGTTTTGGAGAGCTTTAGAGTTTAGAGAATAGTGTGGTTCAATGCAAAGTTTTGCAGTCTGCATTGAAATCTACAATAATCACAATTTGTTTTTGAAGTTACTTAAAAAGTGCTTGGTAAATGGTTTGAAAAAGTGACGCCACATAATGCAACTCATATCTAGTTGAATTATTCAGCAATTATTTTTATTTTTATTTTTTTACAAATCTGACAAAGTACTACATTATGCAAAGTGATTATTTTTAAATTCACAATGATCCAGAAGATATCCACATAAATTTTGGTGTAATTAACCGAAAATGAATGTTGAGAGAACTTTTTCAAGTGGCAATAGAGTCAACTATTTAGAATATACGTTTAATAATTTTCACATTTAAAGATAGAGCAAGTTGCAGAAACATACCTTGAGACGTATTCGTACGGATGGCAAAATGCCAAAATGTTTTACGTTTGCCTTTTGTTCCACAAATGAAACCTATCCTTGGTCAACAATCATTAGACATAACAGTTGGTCAGACCCAATCATTTAAAGTACCAAATTACCCACACACCATATTAGAATAAGTCATAAATACTCCAGAAATTTTATTAACCAATAAAATAAATAATAATTTTCTAATAAAATAATTATTTTCCTAAACTAAAAACCTAATTAAAAAACAAACAATTCGGAGGCCTCCAAAGTCCAAAGCGCCCTCTTTGGCAGGAGGAAGGAAGCTAGGATTATTATTATTATTATCATTTTCTTTTTTATTATTAATGAATTATCATTTTCCCTCCTATTAATTCAAAAAACATCATTTTACCTCTTTTAAAAGTAAACATTAATATAAATTTGTCCAGACAAATCATCATCTTCCTTTATGCTAAGAACATAATTTTTGAAAGGTTGCAAAATAAAGAGCAAACATGATATATTTCAAATTTATCTCTTGAAATATTACGTATCAAATATATATTTTATCTATTTTATTCATTGTACGAGGAAAACTGCAATGTTTTTAACATTTAGAGTGCTTCCTTTGCGTTGCGCTATTTCAACAATTTGTCCAAATTTTGTACACTAGTTTTGGGCTTGAGTCATCTAATAGAATCTTTCAATACCAACTTTTTACATACATTATAACATTTGAAAAACCAACATGTGCAATCGGGAAGTAGGTTTTATTTTATAAAAGCAGTCCTTCAATCTATTCTTTCATACTCAATAAGCCTATTTCGGCTCCCAATACTCTTGTTCATGACCTTCATCGAATGAGTACTAGCTTTTGGTGGGGATGTAACATGCGAGGGAGATAGGCGCACACAAAATCCACTGGTCTTCATGGAAAAACCATGTAAGAATAAAAATACGAAAGGATTGGTGTAAGATCCAAATCCAAGTGGACTCAAAAAATAAATTGAATCCAAAACGAAATCAATAAATAGGCGCAATTTAAGTATAAATCCAATTGTTTAATTGTTGGATTTATTGAAGCTAAATTGTTAGTTTTAATTGTAGCCCAATTGAAGCCAAATTTTAAGTGGGTCGAATTATTTTAAGTGAGTCCATGCAGCCCAAATTGAAATTGGTATTGGAATAAGAAAAAGGAGGAGAGACAAAATGGGCGTACAGATTTGGAAGAAAACAAGAGAAGCCACAATGAATCGGAAACGTGACCAAATCACTTGACCGTACTAGGTCAATGGTTCAAGTCTTTGCAATTATTTAATTCAATCTTGGAGGGCTGCTTCGCACTTTTCATTGGGTTGCAGAGTTGGCCGGCTTAAAGAATTGGCGACTGCCGAAGCCAGCAGTCCTTTCAGTTTCGAGTTAAAAATTGGCTCCCACCACAAAAATGGTTCTTTTGGTGGGTCCAATTTGTTGAAATAAACCTTAAATTATTGAATGAAAAAATGGCCTATTGTTAAGATGGATGGAAATTCGAGCAAAGGCGGGATGCCTTGACGGAGGCCACACTGGGCACGCTTCTCTTAGGTATGCCAGGTTCGAAACTGCTCACCCTCTTAATATAATGACAATTTTCCCACAAAAATAATGAGTAGTCTATTCGATTATGAGAATAAAATTTTAGACTGTACATTCAATTGAGATATCTATAGATCCCGATGGGCATCTAACTAAATGTTAGGAGTTGTTGTAAATAAAAACCAAAAAAGGATGGATGGAAGTTCTAGAATTCATCGAAATATGCTTCCCTCGATACCTTAAAACTATGCATGATAGTTTACAAGTTTTACAATGCTTGATAATTTATAAGTTTTAATTTATTTTATAAGGTGTTGCAAATCAATAAATATAAGAGATTTAAAGAAATTAATTTGTATTTTGGACTTTCTTGTACTTTTATTTAAAGATTTATTATTATTATTTTTTTGCATATAATACTGGTGTAGATTCATTATTAATTTAAATAATGATTAGTAATAAATGTCGTATCATTTGATGTAAAAAATATTTTAAACATTGCTTTGATAATTTTAGATAGAACAAATGTTAAACAAAATATAAAAAATTTAAAATTCCAAATTAATTTAATTAATAATTAAAAAGGATTTAAATAATTATTTCAATTTAATTAATAAAGATATCTCTGCAATTATACCACTTGCCATTTTAATTGGATTACAATTTGTAATAAACTGAAATTATATATTTACTTTTGAATAATACTATATTTCCAAAAGATTTGTCCAAAAATTTTTTATCTAAATGATGTAGCAAAGTTATGTATAACTATAATACATTAATTTTAGGATTATTTATTGATGATGTAGTAATTACATATAAGCTTATCATATCATTTGAGCTATAAATATTGACAATTTTTTTTTGATAGTGTAACATTACTCTTTAATTTTTTATCAAACAAGTGATAAAAATATAATCATAGGAGGCGTTTGGTTTTTCTCTAAAAAATCTTATTTGCACAATTGCACTTAAATCTTAATTTAAGTAATTTTTGTTAGTTATTTTTTTTTTTTACTTATATCTTAATTTAAGTTAAAAAATATCATTTTCAAAAAGTTAAATTCAAACATCTTAATGAAAAAATCTTTTATTAATAAATATACATTAATCTTTTAAATCAATCTCTTATTATTATATTATTACTAATATATCCCTAACCGGAAAAAATTCCAATTCTAATCAAATCTAAAAAAAAATATATCCCAATTCTTGTCAAACTTTAACACTAACCCTAACTAAACCTAACTCTAGGATTTACGACAACAACCACTAGTCATTAATCAGAATTGAAGAAGGTTATGTAGTCGTTTGATGGAGGAGAAGGCCGAGGCCTCCTCCAATCCCAATGATAAAGACTTTTTTATTTAAAATATTTTACTTATAAAAATAAAATCATAAAATGTAAAATATTAAAAATAAATTTAACATATCTTAAAATATTAATAGTCTATTTAAAAAATAATAGAAATTAAAATTTTGTTTGAGCAAATGTAAAATAGTGATAGTCCAATCACTTAATACTTAAGTTTAGGAATTGAAATTCTAAATGGAAAAACAAACAAAAATCAATGTTTTGATTGTAAAATTTTATTAATTACTCATTAAAGTAAGGTTTTATAAGATTTAAGATTTAAAAAAAAAAAAAAACTATTATGGAGATAATATTAATAACTTTACTTTTTTGGTGCAAAGGCGGTCAATTGAGTGGTAAAAGACATATCCCTCCCTTGACTTGCAGGTCAGGGGTTTAAAATCATGCACCCTATCTCCATTAATAAAAATATATGATTTTTTTTTTCATATATATAGATTGTTTTTCATCTAGATATGGATTCTCAGTCATATGAGAGTTACTTATTCAAACCATACCACTAGTGTCCTATCAATTTGATTTCGGTTATCTTTTGAATTAGTCTCAATAATTTAAAATAAAAAACCTTGACTTTTTCAAATAAAATGAAAAAAAGGGCAATTCAAATAAATACTAAATAAATTCTCAAAAAAAAAAAAAAAAGAATAAATAAATAAAGAAAAACGACAATGACAGCAAGGATACATATACAGCTCAGCAAAGAGCAACTTGTTGCATAAAAGTTCTTTTCAAGGTACTGTAATGACCAAACGCGCGTGATTCCGAAATATCAACGCGCGTGATTCCGAAATATCAAATGCTAGACCATGTGATATCAAAAGGGATAAATCTAATTTCCCCCCTGTAGTTTGATATAAGCTCTATGGACCACCCTGTAGTTTGGCATAATCCCATTTCCCCCATTCTGTTAATTCTGTTACTGAACAGTATACCCTGACATTGACAGTAAGCAAAAAGACGATCTTGTCCCTCATATTATAGACAAAACAAATTATCAAAAAAACTAAAATAAAATTGAAAAAAAAAAAAATTCCTATTCATTTTCCGGTGAGTGAATACCCATTTTCTGGGTTTCCAGCAGCTAGAATATGCTTGGAACTAATATTCACCAGCAGCATCAAACAGACAAACACAGAAACATAAACATTTAATCACCACAAACATCAAATATCATCAACAATACACCAAGCACAATTACACCAAACATTTAATCACCACAAACATCATATGAGTTCGATTTCGAACCCAGAAATTCGCGTCTGGGTTCGAAGTCGAACCCAGATGTTCGCATCTGGGTTCGAAGTCGAACCCTATACGCGAGCTTCCGGGTTCGAAGTCGAACCCCAGAAGCTCGCGTAGGGGTTCGAAGTCGAACCCAGACGCACTTCGAACCCCTACGCGAGCTTCTGGGGTTCGACTTCGAACCCGAAAGCTCGCGTCTGGGGTTCGAAATCGAACCCAGATGCGAGCGTCTGGGTTAGAAATCGAACCTAGACGCTCGCATCTGGGTTCGACTTCGAACCCAGACACGAGCGTCTGGGTTCGAACCCAGATGCGACGATGCTCGCGTCTGGGTTCGATTTCAAACCCAGACGCGAGCATCTGGGTTCGACTTCGAACCCAGACGCGAGCTTTTGGGTTAGATTTTCGAACCCAGATGATGGGGGTTTGAGAAGGAGAAGAAGAGGAGGAGGAGAAGAAGAAAAAGAAGAAGAGACTGGAGAGTGGAGGGGATGGCGGCAGGCAAAGAGCGAAGGGGATGACGGCAGGCAAAGAGCGGAGGAGGGAGGGCGATCAGCGTCGGAGATCAGAGAGAGAGAAAAAGATAGAGAGAGGGAGAGAGAGAATGAGAGAGCTGCTATTTTTTATTTTATTTTTTGTTTTTTTTTTTGTTTTTAATTATGTACACCGTCCATCAACATGATGGACGGTGGACATAATTTTTTTAAAAATTATTAATAAATTTATATTTTTTTATTTTTTATTTTTATATTTTTAATTATTTTAAAAAAATATAATCTATTTTATATTGAATTAACAGTTTTACCCTTTCTAATTAACGGTCAAACATTGATTCTTAACGTTCAAGTTCACGGTAAGGGGTATTTTGACTATTTTAATAAACAAGAGGGGGTTTTTGATCATTTTTATAAACTAGAAGGGGGTCTGTAGCGATTTTTTTAAGGTAAGGGGTTTTTTGACCATTATATCAAACTACAGGGGGGATATTAGATTTATCCCATATCAAAATACTAAAATTGCATTTTAGGATATTCCCCTACAATTATATGGGTCACTCTGCCATTTATGCATAATTTAATTTTTTTCATATGAAAACTATTTTTTGGGTCACATCACAAATATCTTATCTTACTTAATCTTGATTATCCTTTTGATCAGTCTCAAAAGTCAAAACTAAAAACAAGAAAAAAGAAAAAGAAAAAAGTACTAAAATTTCATTTTCAAAAAAACAAAAACTAAAATTACACATAAAACGATCTAAAATTACTATCTTTTATTGTATTTAATTTGTTTATAATAATTTCACATGCCAGCGAGCTACTGTCTTCACTTGTCTCTCTACATACATTTCTTTTTTCTTTTTTCTTTTTTAATTACAAGAAACATTTCCTTAAAAAAAAGCAAAAAGAAAAAATGAAAAAACATTTTCTTACTTGTTCTCTGTTTTGAAATTAAAAATATTTTTAATAATATTATATTTTAAATCACTAAAATACCCTTTGACTCCTAAGAGTTGATTAATAATATAAAGGGTACAATTGCATGATAAAAGCATTGATAATAGAGTAATTTGGACCATTACTAGTGGTGTCAGTTACTTTATTTTGCCGACATCTCATATCTAGCTGTCTAACTGCACGACATCTGAATACTCAAAAAGCTTCATTTTCTTTTCAAAAAAAAAAAAAAAAAAAGCTTCATTTTTTTTTTATTATATTGTTTAAAAATAGTAATCTCACCAATCCAGCCATCCACTTTACTATTTTCAGACTTTTGGGTCCAGTCTACAGTAGGAAAATGAACCAATTCAGACCTTGGTTAAATTTGTACTACTTTCTGATTTTGTTTGTTTGATCACAAAAAACCCTTTTGTTTTCTTTTGTTTTATTGACGATCCTCATATATTGGAAGGGTTGAAGATGGTTGAAGCAGTTGCTACTTCTGTCGCCGGAAAAATTGCTGAATACTTGGTTGAACCCGTTGTACACGAACTCACTTATATCTGGAACTACAAGACCAATTTTCAGAATCTGGAGAATGAAGCCCGGAAGCTCGATGCTAGAAGAGTCACTGTGGAGCATTCTGTTCAGGAATCAACAAGAAACGGTGAAGAGATTGAAAAGCCTGTCAAGGATTGGCTGGAAAGGGCGAAGAAAGCCGGTGACGAGGCTTCAGAGGTTATTAAAAGACGCCGGCAAGAAAATATGAAATGTTTCAAGGTCTGTCCGAATCCAATTAAACAGCATCGACGTAGCAGGAAAGCGTCAAAAAAGGTGAAGGCTGTTACTGAGCTCTATCAAGAAGGGGACTTTGAAAGAGTTTCCTACCGAACCATTCCTAAGGAGACATGGCTTCCATCTTTGATCAAAGGTTATGAGGCCTTTGATTCAAGAATTTCTACTTCAACGGATATATTAAATGCATTGAGCAGTCCTGATGTCGACATGATTGGGATTTACGGCCAGGGAGGCATTGGCAAGACGATGCTAGCGAAGGAACTTGTCAGACAAGTTGGGGCTAAAAAACTCTTCGATGAAGTAGTTTTTGTGCAAGTATCGAAGACACAAGACATAAAAATGATTCAAGGAGAAATTGCGGATAAGTTGGGTTTAGAATTCCGAAAGGAGAGTGAGTCTGGTAGAGCGAGGGCATTACGCGCACGATTAGAGAGAGAGAAAACTATCCTCTTAATTTTAGATGATATTTGGGGAAGACTTGATTTTGAGAAGGTGGGAATTCCTTTTGGCGACGATCATAAAGGATGCAAGATATTGTTGACGGCAAGAAATGAAGATGTATTATCAAATAAAATGGATTGCCAAAACAATTTTCAGATTGGCATTTTGAATGAAGAAGAAGCTTGGAGTCTGTTTAGGAAAACAGTTGGTACTTGTATTGAAGAAAGGAGTTTGCATTCCATAGCTAATGATGTGGCCAAGGCATGTGGAGGTGTGCCTAATGTCATTGTTACAAAAGCAAGAGCCTTGAAAAATAAGGAAGAATATGAATGGAAGAATGCCTTGGTTGAGCTGAGGAGACCTCCTTCCTCCAAAAGTTTTAAACTTGTTAGAAGCTTCCGAAACTTGTCAATGAAGTTGGGCCTTGGGAATTAAGGCATCATTTTTAGATTCTTGTTTTTGTTTTTGTGTTTTTTTTTTTGGACATTGTATGATAAGAGCTCAAGTCAATTTTTATTGTTCTTTATGTTAGATTGTTTCCATTCTGGACTTGTTGAAATGTTATGATTGAATTGTGAAAACACTAAAGGTAGAGATTTTTTGCTTGTTTGTCGATAACAAATGTTCTGTTACCGTTGTATCATGTCTGTGATGTTACCACTTACCACATCAGTTGCATCTGGGTACTCTATAAAATAGCATTTTAAACTAAAAGAGTTCCAATTTCATTGGACTGCATTACAGATTTCAGCAACTGATTTGCTTATAGTTTTGATTAATTAACATACCAGTTGATCCATTGGGAAATGATTTTAGCAAGTTTTAGATGACTCCAAACCACGTTCCTCGTGAATTTTATATGCTTCTAAAGAAGGTTAAGATATACGACAAACTTCGAACCCAAATAATTTGTTTTTACTTTAATATTCATCAAGTAGTATCGAAATACATCAGAAATTATTACATTACATAGAACACGCAAATGCAGAATTCGCAGACATATAATGTCTACACTCAAGTAGACATCAAATCCAGATCACTGCAACGGCTAAGAAATTGAAAGAACCGTTCTACCAGTCCACCTATCAAGAAAAATTTAGCTAGTCTTGTAACATTTTCAAAGTAGCAACTTCATTGTTAAGGGAGAACTAAAACAGAACAATGAAGATAGAAACAGAAAGCGCTCCAATCATATCCGACTTCTGGACTGTATAGCAGGAATCAGAGAAAATTATATATCAATAGCTTTGATTACTGAGTCATGATTAAGTTTACAGTTGATTTAAGGCATGATTAAGTTTACAGTTGTTTTACAATTGCTTTAGACCAGGAACCCAAATCAAAGCTTTTTCCTTTGTAGTGGAATGGGATGTAACATGAATGTTTCCATCCTGGACTTAGGGGTGGGCCTTTTTGGGTTAGGTTGAGTTAAAAATTTACCAACCAAACGTGGGTTGGGTTAAAATATTTTCAATCCAACCCAATTTAATTTTCAATCCAACCTATTTCAATTTTTTAAAGAATTAACCCAACTTAATGCGATTAAAATGGGTCAGGTTTCTAGCTGGACTTGTTAAAATGTTGTGATTAAATTCTAAGAAATATTACATAAATTTAAAGCTTTTTATTCATTGCTTAACTGTAAACAGAAACTTTCGTATACAAACTAATGTTTATGGCATTAATTGCATTTTCAAGGGATTTGCATGATAAATATACTCTAAAAAGTTGCATTTCAATCTCGGATACATGCAGAGCTTCATTGTAGATTTGACTGTATATATAATGCTGTCATAATCATTAAAAATACACTACTGTAATTAGTCTTGGAAATTCATTACATTTATTTTTTCAAGTCATCATGAGGTCCGCTGAATTGAACTGTTTGTATTTTCCTCTTAAACTACGCGTCTGATATCGTTATTTTCCTTTAGTTGTTATCTTGAATTTTTTTTCTTCTTCCATTTTGGAACTCATGAAGTCTTCTATTTATTCTCCTCTCAAATTTATTCTTCATTTTTTATTTAAAAAAATTATGTTTTTAATCCTGAGGAAGCAGTTTTTAATAGCATGAAGTTATTTGACCGATCATGTCATCACCGGACTTTACAATAGATGGTGGATCCAAATTGAACTAGACTGGACTTTTGTAAGGCACACATTGCTCGGCCCAAGACCCAAAATCAGTCAATAGTTGTCGCCAATGATGGGCCACCAAAATTGAACTAGACTAGACTTTTATGACGCACACTTATTGGATTGGAGTGTGGGCCTACTCCAAATCCACGTTCTTGCCCAATTTTGAATACATTGTGTAGCATCACCACACAATCAATTCTGGACGAGCAAGGATTCTCCGTTAAGATTTTTGTTTTTGTTAGAATTTTTATAAGAAGAGTTTAAATTCGAGTATTGCATGTAAGGAAAAAAAAAAAAAAAGATCTTTGTCATCCATAATTTTTTATGTTGATGTGTCATTAGATTATAGAAACTCTGGAAAAAAAAAAAAAAATTACTTATCAGGATGCTAGGTTTGTAATTTTATCATTTCTTACTTCTAAGTATTGAACTTAGAAATTAGAATTTTATCATGAATTAAAATGAAAGAGAGTGAGAGAAAAATTTCAGAGAAATTTTCTGACTAACTCTAGAAACTTTTAAAGAATCTAAATTTTTTATTGAATGATACAAAACGAATATCACGTACTATTTATACCAAATCACATGTAGAATGTGGTTTCTTAGCTAATAGAAAATCCTGAGATTGTTAGTCAATGTTGCAATCCTTTGCTTTAAGTAAGTATTGAATCTGATTGGTGAAGAACTCTTCTCGCTGATTTATCAAACCTAATTAACAACTTCAACCTTTAGTTAGCCGAATCAATAATGCCACTTTTGTGTAAAATCAACAATTTTGATACACTAAATACTCTATTTCTTTCTTCACCTTTTTTTAAAAAAAAATAATTAAATACAATATTTCTTAGATACGCATCACCCCTTAATAGGTGGTTGGATGCTTTCCTATATATTAAGGTATTAGGAGTTTAATTCCCACCGAACACATTTCATAACTTGTGTGAATAGTTTTATCTATTTAGTAATTATTTCCTGTTTATATGACTATTAAACTTGTGCAAGTAATACTTAATCTCTATAGATAATAAACCTTTTAACTCTTTAGATGGTAGCTTGAAAAAAGAAGTACAATGTTTTCTTTTAATGAGATGGCTCGCATCGATTTCAGTGCAGCATATGTTATGTTAAACCAATTGTTTAGGTTATTGATTAATTGGTCGGGCTATGAAGGCTAGCTTTACCTTGATCAATATGTGATGTGTATACATTGCCATCATAATCATATGAAATATAAAGATGTGTATGTGCCTGCATAATCAATTACAGACTTAAACTCTCCATTGATCCAAGGTTTCAATCTCTCTGCCAGGATTGCTATCTCATCGTTTATTCAATATCCAAAAACATTAAAAAGTTTATTTACACAAACTTTTACATGTCCAAATTCTAAAATGGCTCATTAATTATTCAATAACAAAAAAAAGATTAAACTTTTTCTAAAAAATAGGTGTGAAGCAAATTAACCAAATGAACATATACAATAGAGACAAAGACATGACAATCTGACAATCTGGGAGCAAGTGCAAAACAATAAAGTAAATCACAATAAAACACTAACCAATTTTTCAAGAGATCAAAACATGAACGTCAGAGAAAAAATAAAAATGAAGACTTCATATTATAAATGCAGAAATCATATTGTGTACATTCATATGCTGAATTTCTGTCGTACTAATATTACTATTGAAGTAGTAGATGATCTCAATTGCAACTTGCATGTCGACGTCAATATTCTTCGTGCATGCATATTTTTCTGTGGTCACAGAAATAGAAAATAAAATTAACAAGAATGATTTACTAGATATTTTCATCACATAGCATAGAAAACATTGTGAATTTGTATAATATACAAATCACAATAAAATGGAGAAAATCAGTACCTCAAACGAACAATTCAAGTAAGCATTAATGTTGTAACATTTTCAAAGTATAGCAACATAATTATGAAGGAAAAGCTAGAATGGTAAAGATGGAAACATACTGCAATCTTATCATGTGACTTCAATACAAATATTGACATTACATAAGCTGCAAACCTCACAAACAATTAACATTTGAAAACTCCCCTTGCTCCAGATGAGGATGAGGCATAGGCGAATTGCATCAGTCATTCATAAAACTCGCACTGTCATCTTCTTAGAACCCTGGTGATACTGTAGTTGAATGCGAAACATGTGAATGTGATTCAGTACACTATCCAAATAATGCGCTTAAAGTAGATTTTTGAGATGTTTTGAGTTATTATTTGTTTACGTACTTACTCTCTTTAGATGTATTATCCGCTCAAGCTAGAGCTGAGATCAAGAAAGGATCCATATTTCACTAAATCATCCCATCTGTGAAGGCATTATGTTGTTTCCATAAATAAATATATATGTGACGACTTGTCTGGGGGAAAATTAGCTCCCTAAGGTAGTGTTTGGTGCATGAGATTTGGGATGGGATTGGGATTCAAAAATCCTAACCTTCCCAAATCCCATGTTTGGTGAGCAATTAAAATGAATGAGATTGAGATTTTTGAAATCCCAGTCTCTCATCCAATCCCACTTTTTTGTCATTTTTCAATCCCACGCCTACCCATATCATTGGGTGGGATGGGATTGGATTGGATTTTATAATTTTTTTTCTCTCCATTTATCTCTCTCTCTCACGTTTTCCTCTAACGCCCATGGAAACTCTCTTCTTCTTCTTCACGCATCTGGTTTTGGGTTTGCCGAATGCTAGAACCAAATGCTGGTTGTAGGTTCGACGACCCAGAACTAGTGCTGGTTCTGGGTTCGGCGACCCAAAACCAATGCTAGTTCTGGGTCGTCGAACCCAAAACCATATCAGTTCTGGGTTCGCCGACCTAGAACCCAGACTTTCAGTCTTTTTTTTTTTTTTTTGGTGTTATGATGATTTAATATTATTGAAGATGATGTTGTTATAGGAGATGATGATGTTAATGAATTAGATTGAATTGTGTGTTGATGATGTAGAATTGTGGGAGAGGATGATATTAATGAAGTGGGTTGATGAAGTTGAATTGTGGGAGATGTTTTTTGTTTTTGGTGTTTTTTGTTTTTAGATTTTTTATAAAATTAATTTTATATAATAAAAAAATTAAATTAATTTATTTCAATCTAATCCCAATCTACACCAAACATGATATAGTATAATTTTTAATTTAATCCCAAGTTTTACCAAATATGAGATGATGAATTTTCATTTCAATCCAATCTATTCCAATTCAATTTAATCCAATCCATTTCATTCCAATCTCGCATGCCAAACGGAGTGTAAAGGCCAATTAAATTCAACATGGAAGCCCATGATAAGTGATTAATCCAAAGAAATTGAGGTCCAAGCCAAATAGACCAACAACCAAGAAATGAAAAAGACAAGTATACCCCTGCCAAGGGCAAGAAGGAAAATAAAGGAGGGAAACCATTTTGAATGATCAAAACAGATCCTCTTAGTCAGAAGATCTCCCAGCAGCGTCAGAAAGGTAGAAACGCCAGGCCTAGCATTGCCATGGGGTAGAAGCAGTTGGCACCGCATTGAGAAAAGAAAAAGGGACGGCTAGCAGCGCGCCATGTGGTATGACGAAGAAAAAGGATAGGTGAGATGAGGACGCGTGACCACTATGTCCGACTTAGAGGGGCATGAAGTGGGGAACAAGGAAAAACAAAAAAGTGACGGGACAAGGGGACGCACAATGACAGGATGCAGAGTTGTAGGCAAAGGAAATGCAGATGGGGAGTGGACCACTGGGGTGCTTGGCAGAAGAAACCTTAAGGGAGAGAAGAAAGCATATAAAAGGAAAGTTGTGCTAGTTTGTTTTCTTTTAAATAATCTGTAGTTTGTGAAATTATCTCAGGGTTGTATCCTGATTTGCCAAATTGATGCATGAGTAGTTCAAAAAAACATTGAACTTGGACTTCAGTCTTTGGTTTCAAGCTTGTTGAAGCATCTAGCAAACTGAAAATGAGGAACATGAATCTATTGGTGTTTGCTGGTGTGGATAAGTTGCAGAAACTTGTGTTGAAGCATCAGTTTGTAGTGGAAAATATGATTCCTGCCGAAGGTATTCACTTAAGAAATTCATGTCCATGTGAATGACACAACAAATAGACTCATGACTCAGTCTGGTATGGATAGTTATGGAAACTGAGATTATCCATGCCGGGCACATGCCCTGCATGGAAAATCATTATCCATATCGGGCACTAAAGGCCCGGTATGGATATTAAATTTCCATGCCAGGCACATGCCTGACATGGATAATGATTTTCCATGCCGGGCACATGACCGGCATGGATAATGATTTTCCATGCCGGACGGTGCCCGGTATGGATAATTCAAGTATCCATACCAGGCATCATGCTCGGTATGGATACTCAACCATACTGGGCATCATGCCCGGTATGGATACTCAACCATACCGGGCATTGCCCGGTATGAATGAACTGTTTTGTTGTAGTGTGTGTACTACCTACTGTTGTCACCATTGAGTTTTAATAAACTGTATGATATAATCTGTGTGCTACCATTGAATTTTAATTCAAATGACCATTGAATGTCATGAATAGAATGCCCGGTATGGATGAACTGTTTTGTTGTAGTGTATGTACTACCTACTGTTGTCACCATTGAGTTTTAATAAACTGTATGATATAATCTGTGTGCTACCATTGAATTTTAATTCAAATGACCATTGAATGTCATGAATAGTGTATGACATAAACTATGTACTAGCTATTACCACCATCATTTAATTCGATTAAATTGCATGCTACTTTTAAACTTCACTTGAAATAAATTATACTTGACCTTCAATAACATGCATCCTTCATTTGAATTTGAATTGGATAGTATGATAGCATTAATGGTGTACTATTATAGAAGTATATATATTCTAGGGCCTTTTTTATATATGGTAATAAAAAGTAATAGTTGTATGCATATTCTGGTAACTTAATAAAAAATGGAATATGTAGATTAAAGCAATACAGCGTATAGTTTTGTTCTTCATGCCTACGTATTATGAATCCAATTTATTCCTCCCATATATATGCCTGCCAATTTAGAAAATAATCTCCTATTCCCCTTCGTATAAATACACACATACACATATACATAAATACGTTTATTTCTTCCACTTTTCTTTTTTTTTTTTTTTTAATTCTTGTAAATCTATAACTTCACTCACACTTTAAGATATGACTTAATTTTCATAAGAGCAAGCCCTATCTGGTTAATGTATATCCAAGTTGGAGAGACAAACATGACAAGTCATTCATCAACTCCTTCTCAAGAAATTGAACTAGTAGAGGTAAGCAAAAGCTATATAAAAAAGAATCAAATTGTTTCTTTCAGATTAAGTTTGTTTAAGTATTATATATTAGGGTTTTATTTGGTTTGATGATGTTCATAGTATATATAAATTATTACATGGTTTCTATTATTCTTTGATCAAGGTTATTTGTGTATTTGTGATAATCTTTTCCTTTGGATCTCATATTGAGCAATAGTGTGACTTTGTATAGTAAGGATTATTGTTTTGTTTTGTTTTGTTCTGTTTTTTTGTTTTTTATGATCTAAGATTTTTCATTAACTTAGTAATTAATTGCATATATTAAGCTTATGATTATGTTTCAGGAGATTTAATTTACTGTTAACCTCAATTGCATGTAAAACTTTTAATGAAAATGGATTAGGAAGTCAACCATAAGAATTCTAGCAAATAATTATTGTTTTCTTGTATAAATGGATTTAAAATATATGAAATATATAAATATGCATATTTGCTTCACTGTATTAAGTTCCATTTTACAATAACATACATGATATACTTCAAGTTATTGTTCATTAATTAGTAATCAACTTTTGTTTCTTATTTATTTTCAATCTCTAGCATACCATTCATTCATTCATTCATCGATGACGATGAATAAGTATTTATGAACTAAAATAATATATAGTTATGAAATGTTATAATTAATGATTGATTGTGTACTTCTTATTCTCTTTTTCCTATTTAACAACTTGTTTATAAATATGATGACCTAAGATCTAATCTATCACACACACACACACACACACACATCATTGTTCCAAAACTCGGCTGAGTAGGCTGAGTCAGTGACCAGCATTGTGCCATCCTATTAGGCCCAAATCAGGGGCTAAAATTAGGCAGGCTGAGTATTGAGGTTGAATCGCCCAACTCGACCTATTCAGCTTAATGCGCGTAAGCCTTTTGTTTTGTAGTGTTTTTCTTTTTTCTTTTGTTTTTGTTTTTTTTTTTTCAATCAACGACACCAAAATGATGTTATTTTGATGAGCCCAAAATGGTATTGTTTTGGTGTGCCCAAAATGATGTTATTTTGGGTTGGATTAATTTATTTATTTTTAATTAACAAAAAATGACATCGTTTTAGTCACACCAAAACAACGCCATTTTGGTATGCACAGTTCAAAGGGGCCACTTTTTCAAATTCTTCTTCTTCTTTAGTTCACTTCCTTTTCTCGATCCTCCAGAGCTCTCAACTCTCTTCTTTTCCCGCTCATCGATTGGCCTCTATCTGTCACGGTCACCGTTGCCGTCAACATCACCGTTACCATGAGCACTAGGATTCTTACCTTCATTGGTTCACTTTTCTTCTTCTTTATAGTTCACTAGGATCCTCATTGTGAGCCATCCCCCACTCAATTATTCTTCTTCTCTTCTGTTCGTCGGACTATCCTTATGCTGTCGCCGTCGCCATTACCACTACTAGTGATTTCAAGATGAAAAACATGAGAGAAGCTGCCTATATTTTAGGAGTTAAAATTGATAGAGATTGTTCAAGAAAAATTTTAGCTTTATCACATAAGCCATAAATTTAAAAAATTCTCGAACTATTCCATGTGATTGATTGTAAGTCAATGGATACTCCCATGTCGAAGGGTCAAACTCTTAGTCATGAAATATGTCCTAAGACTTCCTAAAAGCGTGTAAGAATGAAAAGAATTCCTTATTCTAGTACTATTGGAAGTTTTATGCACGCTATGATGTGTACGAGACTTGATATTTGCTATGCAGTTGGACTGATTAGTAGATATCAATCTAATCCTGGATAGAAACATTGGATTGCTATGAAAATAATTTTAGAAAGGGATTGCTAATTACTTCTTTGTGTTACCAAGATGACAACATGCGTCCAGTTGGAGATACGGACGCTGATGTGGAAAGTGATCTGGATGAGAGAAAATCTACATCTGGTTATGCAATTTTGCTCAGCCAATGTGCTTTATCTTGGAATAGCAAGAAGCTGTCATGCATTGCACTGTCATCATGGAAGTTGAATTTATAGCATGTTCAGCTACAGTTCAGGAAACAACCTAGTTTAAAAGATTCTTATAGGATGTAAATTTGAAGTTGATGTAAATAAGTCAGTTACTATACACTATGATAACTAGACAATAACTGTCTATACAAAAGATAAGGGAAATATCAATATAAATCGAAGGACATAGAGACTAAGTACAATTTCATTAGAGGAATTATGATGAAAATGAATGTAAAAATTAAGTGTATATCTACATGTGAGATGGTAGTGGATTCACTCACAAAAGCTGTGACAAAAGATGTATTTAGGTCACATGCTCGATCTTTTTTTTTTTTTTTTTTGTTTGTAGATTGTGATGTTGTAATTGTTACATTAAGCTATATTTGTTAATGAATAAATACATCATTTTGCTCATGCAAAACTAGCACATATTCATTTCACACAGATTATATATGAAAATATGTTGTCAAGTTTTAAGACTAGTATATTTACATGTACAGTCGTCTTGGCTGGTAGGAGAGCAAGCAAAGATGAGACAAATATATTTTTAGAGGATAAAAATGAGGTTATTCTCTTAAGGGCTTGAAATATATGAAATGTCACTTTAACTGTAGTTAAGATGAGGTTCTACTTAAAATCAATTATTGAATCGCTCGTGATGTATCCCCACCATTATGAGAACTTGATTAAGCCAGATGTGAGTTTCATGATAAAGACGCTTGGAGGGCGAGCTTTTAAAAACTCAGGTTAGGTGTTAGAAAAGTGTCTTAACTGAGATTTGTACAGTGAATAATTTCAATATAAAAGACATATGCATCCTTATTAAATGATAAGATTCACTGTAACATGCATTTCATACTGGATGTGCTTATTGTGACCAACATGAAAAATAAGTGAATTTATCCCTAATTCCTCATCGTGTAAGTTCCATTGAAGTTTATAAAAAACTTCTACCTATGTCCTCAGTGACTATTCACATTGTTTCAAAGTAATAGGATGATGTTTTGTATCATTATTGGGTCCTCTATTGCTATGATAATGCGGCCTATAGAAATAACTACAATGTCAATCATTTTTATTGGCTGAAGGATGAAAGTAAGACAGAAAGATTTAATAAATTTAATTTTGTTCCTATAATTACTTATTGCGATAATTTACAATTTGAAATTGCAATTGTGATTATATGAGATATTGGAGGATTGAGCATATTATGTTAAAGGATTAAATATGCTTAACCAAATAAAATTCTATTAAATTTAGGACATAATAATGAACAAATTTACAATCTCTTGTATGACAGTACAATTGAGATTTGAAAGACAAGCCACATTACATATATTATTGTTCATAGGTCACACAGTGTATTTACCTATATGAATGCTTGTACTTCTTATCATAAAGGGGTCACTAGTGTTTTTTCTCTATAAGTTCTGTTTAGCTCATCTTGTGTGAGTGGGAGATGTTGGGTTATTGGGTTGTTGGGTCGAATCCACCCAAGATAACCTAAACCTATGACTCTATCCAAATAAAATGGATTTAGATAGGAACAAGTAACTGTTGACGGTTACTGATGGTTATTGGAAAATAACTACCACCCTATAAATATATAATGTTGTTTTGCTTTTAAGATTGATGCAAAAACAACTTTCCACACCATACGTACAAATACATACAATGAGTGAACATTGAGAGTATACAAAGAGAACAAATGAAATAGATTCTTACATTGTGATTTGAGGGTTTTGTCTGTAATTGGTGACCACTTTGATCAGTTAAACAATCCAGAGAATCCAGAACAATTTTCACTGTGAAAAGGGTATGCTTTCGGGTTTTGTTTTACCGTATTTAATAAATTTATATGCTTTTATGATTTCGTTCAATTCGTATTCAGAAATAGAATTATACAATTTGCATATGAAAATGATTTGATATTTGGAAATGAATGAAACTAGATTTTTAGATCACTAGGATTATACCCTCACTCTAACAGTCAGATAGGTTACACATGTGTGAGTCCTAAATTCACTTAACACGTTTATGGCAAATATCAAGAGAGTTATTGAGTTGTCAAAAGAGTCATTGGTTCACCAAGCACATGTATGGTAGATTTCATCCGTCACTCTGTGTGTGTGTTGAGTATTTCTACCATATATGACACATTTCCCTAAGTAGTAGTTGGAATAGATTTTCATATTATAGATGTTATATTGAGTTTGATTAGTTTAGAAAGAGATTTACAAAACACTAGTTTTACGGAAAGAGGTTTAATGTTTCAAAAATGATATGAGATTATTTATAAAATAGATTTGATGAGTTATTCGAGGATTTTTAGATAAATTATTTAGTAAGAAAGAATATATATTTCATTATATGATGTTATCATATTTAAACAATATTTAAATTTTACAAAGTGGGTTCGTAATGATTTCTTAGGGCTTTCGGAGAATTTTTATATAGATTATGTTTTGTTATAAATTTATATAGATTATAGCTTACAGATTATTCATACAAATGTTAATAGTTTTATTATGATATAAGATTTAAATTCAGCTTTATTTGTTTAGATGTTAATGCGTATTAATTATGAGAATTATTTATTCTTATTAGTAATCTGTTAAGTTTCATTTAGAAATATTTTTAAAAATATTATATTCACTCACAAGGCGTTAGAGCTTACTATTTCATAAAACTCATTTTTTCATGTATCTATTGTAGGTTCATACGGATTATTGCATATAATGAGAATGACCATATGATGATAAATATTTTTGCATCAGTGTATATTATTTTTAATTAACTAGATTTCGTAAATGAGTTTCTAGAATAGTTTTACAGATGGAATATCTTTTCCAACTATTTTATGAATACATTTATATATTCAGTATATGAGTCCAACATAAAAAACATACAAACTTTCGGTTTGTTCATATTGAATTTACGAGATAACCATGAGATTTACAAGAATTTTTCCAAATGATTTTAGTAAATCCAGATTTCAGTTAGAAAGATAACAATTTTCACGGCATCATTCTGAACTTAAGATAAGATTCAGAATGGGTTCTATCAGTTTTCAAGGGATTCTCCTAAACTTAAGGGAAGAGTCTGAATGGATCCCGTCACAAGTTCCCTTTCAATCAAGAACTTATTTCGGTTTGTTCATATTGAATTTACGAGATAACCATGAGATTTACAAGAATTTTTCCAAATGATTTTAGTAAATCCAGATTTCAGTTAGAAAGATAACAATTTTCACGGCATCATTCTGAACTTAAGACAAGATTCAGAATGGGTTCTATCAGTTTTCAAGGGATTCTCCTAAACTTAAGGGAAGAGTCTGAATGGATCCCGTCACAAGTTCCCTTTCAATCAAGAACTTATTTCCTAATTTAGGTGTAAGGTCCACATAATTTAATTCCCATTACTTTTAGTAAACATAAGAATTCACAAATCAGAAATTAAATTTCCTTTCATTTTTTGGGTTACTGATTACTAAATATGTTCTAGTGTTAACTGCTTTTAATAGAATATTTGATGGTCAAGCGCACTTTGATATTTTCATCCATCTCTAGGGGCATTTTTACTAATTAATGAAACGTTGAGTCAGATTTTGGGTAATTATAAAACTATAGGGACTAAAATGACTAATTAGGCAAACTAGGGATTAATTTTTACTGTTTTCCCTATAAATTTTCACACGAATAGTAAGAAAATTTTAGTCGCCTTTTTGAGTTTGCACCAATGGAAGTTTATTTGTTTTAATTATTTTAAGATAATCAGAATCTATTGTCTTGATTAAACATGCTACGCACAAATAGGAAATCTACCCCCAGTGCATCAAAAGACATCTCTTGTGAAGCAACCTCCTAATTTATTTCAAAGAGAAAACATAAGTTAATGATGATCACCATCTTGATTTATAGAATTTTCTTTGTCTCACTTTGAATAGATTGAGCTATAGAAATGAATCACTGGTGTTTATTGTTCTTTTCACTAGTGTCTTTCTTGCATTTAATAATTTAGCTAGTTATGTTTTATTAAAAAATTAAAACAACAGCACGTATATGTGATTTTTTTGGGGGTTTAAAAATATAAAAAGGATCATGTTTGGTTTGTGTAATTCCAATGCATGCTATTCAGAAGGAAAACGGCGACATACATCTGCGAACATAGAGTAATACTGTTCAAATGTTGTCTATTACGTATGTATTATAATGTAAGTGAGTTCCAATTTCAAGACCTCTCCTATAATTATAAAAGATATTATCAATTGTGTCAATCTAAACCCACCATCCAATTTGACTTTTATGCGTTTCAATTTTTATAATTAAACTTAATTGTAATAAAATCAAACTATCATTTCATGATATTAAAATATATTTTTTTAAATTTGTTTATGTAGATTTATTCTCACAAATAAAAAGGAAACATATGTATACTATAAAATCAAGGTTGGAGGTGGCCGTTTAGCAAGGGTTGAAATGCAGCAGAGACATCAGCAGCAGCAGACAGGCAAATGCACCTTGTGGATGGAGCTAGCCCGCAACTGCATTTTGGATTATCGGGCGGACAGTCACCATCTTTGCGGCATATGTTTGGTACCTTCCTTGTTGCTCCAAGCTGCACGCCTGGCATAAGTATTATCCGATTGATCATCATTAATTGCACAATTATAGTTGTAATTATTTTTTCTATATATAATTACAAGAAAGAATTAAACATAACGCCTCCAAGTTATGACCTTTTGTACACGGAAACAAGTTTTCGTTTTATTAACATAAAAACTCCACTTCGTTGGTCAACACTGTCAAACTTAACTGTTGATCATGATTTTTGGTCAACCACCATTAAATCAAAATTATAAAGGGTAAAATAGTCAATTCACAACTAATAAATATTTTAATTAAAAATTAATTAGTAAATAATAATATAATATGTATTTTAAACAAAAAAAATCTTCATCTTCTAATCCATCATCATCTTCTCATCTCCATTTCATCATCTTCATTATCCATCTATTGCTTTTATCAAAATCATCATCTCCATCATTTTCATCAAACCAACATCACCCCGAATCAATCATCATCATCATCATCAAACCAAACATCACCCAAATCAAACAAAAAATTCAAAGTTAATGAAAATTTACACAAAAAAGAAAAAAAAAAATCAAGATGGCATCACCGTCTCCAACCAGTCTCCAATGTTGGTGACTGGTCTCCGATGGTAGAGACCCACTGGTCTCCATTGTTGGAAGTCTCTAGCGATGGATAAAAAAATAATAAATAAATAAATGTGATTGTCTTAATTACTTAAAAAGAAGAAAAAAAAATAATGTTGTTCTACACCAAGATGTTGCACTATAACATTACAAATAAATTGCGAAAAGAAAAAAGGGAGAGTTACCAGCACTAAGAAGCAAGAGTGCAACCAAGAAAGCCAACTTGCATGAAACTTTCTCCATTTTGTTTCTCTTGAAGGATATTTTGTTTGTATGCAATGAGCGTCCTAGGGGTGTAGTCAATCTAGAATTTATTGGAATTTATAACATTTTAGAAGTTTGAAAGTATACAATGTAGATTTGTATGAAATCTAAATGCATTGTGTGTGTAACATGTTAGATTCCTAAAATCAAGTAATGGATTCTCAAAATCAAGGAATTATGAATTCCTAAAATCAAGGACTTTAATGCATTTAATTCCTAAATTCAATATTTTTTAATGCATTGAGATATGAATCCCAAAATAAAGAAACTCAGTTTTGGAATTTATTATATTTTAGAAGTTTGAAAGTATACAATATAGTTTTGTATGAAATCTAGATGCATTGTATGTGTAACATGTTAGATTCCTAAAATCAAGTAATGGATTCTCAAAATTAAGGAATTATGAATTCCTAAATTCAAGGGCTTTAATGCATTTAATTCCTAAAATCAATGTTTTTTTAATGCATTGAGATATGAATCCCAAAATAAAGAAACTCAGTTTTGGCAGTGGAAAAATTTGAGGGCACATATAAGATAGTTGATGAAGGATTAAAAAGGAAATACATTAACGGTAATTAATGAGGGGGAACCTAGAGGTGTTTGATAATGCTAAAATATACTGTTATTTTATATTTACTTTGACAAACCTCTTTCCCTAAGCGATCTATCGGCACTCTACGGTGATCCTCCAGCTAGTCCTTGAGCTCAACTAAATGATTCCCACAGAGCTAAGTTGTGTTCTTCTGAAACCTTATCAAAAACAGTGGAAACATGAGGAAATTTTTTTGTTTTTCGTTTTTATTTTAAACCTTTACAAAATATTTTATAAAAATTTGGACAGCATCCCGTTTATTTTTCGAACCTTAGCACCCTACAAATTATAAAATTTAACACTTGTAATAAATTACAAATCAATTCCCCCAAACTACAGAGCGTCCTAGGGGTGTAGTCAATTTAGAATTTATTGGAATTTATAACATTTTAGAAGTTTGAAAGTATACAATGTAGATTTGTATGAAATCTAAATGCATTGTATGTGTAACATGTTAGATTCCTAAAATCAAGTAATGGATTCTCAAAATCAAGGAATTATGAATTCCTAAAATCAAGGGCTTTAATGCATTTAATTCCTAAATTCAATGTTTTTTAATGCATTGAGATATGAATCCCAAAATAAAAAAACTCAGTTTTGGAATTTATTACATTTTAGAAGTTTGAAAGTATACAATATAGATTTGTATGAAATCTAGATGCATTGTATGTGTAACATGTTAGATTCCCAAAATCACGTAATGGATTCTCAAAATTAAGGAATTATGAATTCCTAAATTCAAGGGCTTTAATGCATTTAATTCCTAAAATCAATGTTTTTTAATGCATTGAGATATGAATCCCAAAATAAAGAAACTCAATTTTGGCAGTGGAAAAATTTGAGGGCACATATAAGATAGTTGATGAAGGATTAAAAAGGAAATGCATTAACGGTAATTAATGAGGAGGAACCTAGAGGTGTTTGATAATGCTAAAATATACTGTTATTTTATATTTACTTTGACAAACCCATTTCCCTAAGCGATCTATTGGCACCCTATGGTGATCCTCCAGCTAGTCCTTGAGCTCAACTAAATGATTCCCACAGAGCTAAGTTGTGTTCTTTTTGAAACCTTATAAAAAATAGTGGAAACGTGAGGAAATTTTTTTTTTTTTTGGTTTTTATTTTAAACCTTTACAAAATATTTTATAAAAATTTGGGCAGCATCCCGTTTGTTTTTCGAACCTTGCCACCCTACAAATTATAAAATTTAACACTTCTAATAAATTACAAATCAATTCCCCCAAACTACAGAGCCTCAGGCTCTCATTTTTCAACGCAATCACAATCATAATTTCACATCTCAAATTATAACTTATTATCAGCTAAATCATATGTCATACAGCTAGCTTTACCTTGATCAATATGTAATGTGTATACATTGCCATCATAATCATATAAAATATAAAGATGTGTATGTGCCTGCATAATCAATTACAGACTTAAACTCTCCATTAATCCAAGGTTTCAATCTCTCTGCCAGGATTGCTATCTCATCGTATATTCAATATCCAAAAACATTAAAAAGTTTATTTACACAAACTTTACATGTCCAAATTCTAAAATGGCTCATTAATTATTCAATAACAAAGAAAAGATTAAACTTTTTCTGAAAAATAGGTGTGAAGCAAACCAAATGAACATATATAATAGAGACAAAGACATGACAATCTGACAATCTGGGAGCAAGTGCAAAACAATAAAGTAAATCACAATAAAACACTAACCAATTTTTCAAGAGATCAAAACATGAACGTCAGAGAAAAAATAAAAATGAAGACTTCATATTATAAATGCAGAAATCATATTGTATGCATGTATATGCTGAATTTCTGTCGTACTCATATTACTATTGAAGTAGTAGATTATCTCAATTGCAACTTGCATGTCGACGACAATATTATTTGTGCATGCATATTTTTCTGTGGTCACAGAAATAGAAAATAAAATTAACAAGAATGATTTACCGGATATTTTCATCACATAGCATAGAAAACATTGTGAATTAGTATAATATACAAATCACAATAAAATGAAGAAAATCAGTACCTTAAACGAACAAATCAAGTAAGCATTAATGTTGTGACATTTTCAAAGTATAGCAACATAATTATGAAGGAAAAGCTAGAATGGTAAAGATGGAAACATACTGCAATCTTATCATGTGACTTCAATACAAATATTGACACTACATAAGCTGCAAACCTCACAAACAATTAACATTTGAAAACTCCCCTTGCTCCAGATGAGGCATAGGCGAATTGCATTAGTCATTCATAAAACTCGCACTGTCATCTTCTTAGAACCCTGGTGATACTGTAGTTGAATGCGACACATGTGAATGTGATTCAGTACACTATCCAAATAATGCGCTTAAAGTAGATTTTTGAGATGTTTTGAGTTATTATTTGTTTACGTACTTACTCTCTTTAGATGCATTATCCGCTCAAGCTTGAGCTGAGATCAAGAAAAGATCCATATTTCACTAAATCATCCTATCTGTAAAGGCATTATGTTGTTTCCATAAATAAATATATATGTGACAACTTGTCTGGGGGAAAATGAGCTCCCTAAGGGCCAATTAAATTCAACATGGAAGCCCATGATAAGTGATTAATCCAAAGAAATTGAAGTCCAAGCCAAATAGACCAACAACCAAGAAATAAAAAAGACAAGTATACCCCTGCCAAGGGCAAGAAGGAAAATAAAGGAGGGAAACCATTTTGCATGGTCAAAATAGATCCTCTTGATCAGAAGATCTGCTAGCAGCATCAGAGAGGTAGAAACGCCAGGTCTAGCATCAGGCCTAGCATTGCCATGGGGCAGAAGCAGTTGGCACTACATTGAGAAAAGAAAAAGGCACGGCTAGCAGCGCGCCATGTGGTACGACGAAGAAAAAGGATGGGTGGGATGAGGACGCGTGACCACTACGTCCGACTTAGAGGGCCATGAAGTGGGGAACAAGGAAAAACAAAAAAGTGACAGGACAAGGGGTGCCACAACGACAGGATGCAGAGTTGTAGGCAAAGGAAATGTAAACGGGGAGTGGACCACTGGGGTGCTTGGCAGAAGAAACCTTAAGACAATGTTTGGTACATGGAATTTGAGATGAGATTGAGATTCAAAAATTTCAACCTTCCCAAATCCCATGTTTGGTAAGCAATTAAAATGAATGAGATTGAAATTTTTGGAATTCCGATCTCTCATCCAATCCCACTCTTTTATCATTTTTCAATCCCACGCCCACCAATGTCATTGGGTGGGATGAGATTGGATTGAATTTTATAATTTTTTTCTCTCTATTTATCTCTCTCTCTCACGTTTTCCTCTCATGCCCATGGAAGCTCTCTTCTTCTCCTTTTTCTTCTTCTTCTCTTCTTCTTCTTCTTCACGCATCTGGTTCTGGGTTTGACGAACTTAGAACCGATCTAGTTCTGGGTTTGCCTACCCAGAACCAACGATCGATTCTGGGTTCGGCGACCTAGAACCGATCAGTTCTGGGTTCGGCGAACCCAGAACCTATCGTTGGTTTTGGGTTAGGTGAACCTAGAACCGATCTGGTTTTGGGTTGTCGAACCCAGAACCAGACTTTCAGTCTTTTTTTTTTTTTTGATGTTATGATGATTTAATGTTGTTGAAGATAATGTTGTTATAGGAGATGATGATGTTGATGAATTGGATTGATAATATTGATGAATTGTGTGTTGATGATGTAGAATTGTGGGAGATGAGATATTGATGAAGTAGGTTGATGAAGTTAAATTGTGGGAGATGTTTTTTGTTTTTGTTTTTGTTTTTAGATTTTTTATAAAATTAATTTTATATAATAAAAAATTAAATTAATTTATTTCAATCCAATCTCAATCTACACCAAACATGATATGGTATAATTTTTAATCCAATCCCAAGTTTTACCAAACATGAGATGGTGATTTTCTATTCCAATCCAATTCAATCCAATCAATTCCATTCCAATCCCGCATGCCAAACGGAGCCTAAGGGAGAGAAGAAAGCATATAAAAGGAAAGTGACTATTCAATGGAAAGTAAGTGATTTTTGGGATCTTAAATGCCCTGATGTGCATGGTGACTCACGAAAGAGGATCCCTTGCAAACATTGGAGATGATTTAGGGTTCCACACTTATGTAAATATGGATTCTTCTCCTCTCAGCTTTCATTTAAAGAGACCTCTCAGCAGATCAGCTAGAGGGGGTTCTCCCACGAGAAATCTCACTAATTTGAGTGTTAGAGGGTTTTCGTCGGTGCAACACTGGCTACCCCTCTGATGTCATCTTTTTGTTTCGCAGGTACCCAAACTAATTTGAGTGTTAGAGTGGAACAATTCGCCCAAAGGGAGGAACAGTTAGTCCAAGGGCAGGAACGGTTAGTCCAACGGGAGGGAAACTTAGTTATTAATATCTGTCTTTTGTTGCAACCCTTTTTTTATTATTTTAACGTCATCCTCCTCCTCAATACCCCTAACTTTGGTGTGCTTTAAATCACCTCGAGGAAACGTTCTCATATTGGGGCACATGGACACATGCAATTATTCAAAAGATGGGAATTTAAAGTCACAATTTCCGGAGCAGAAGCCTATGGATTTTCCCGATTGGAATTGGTTATATATGTTAGCTGTCAATTTGTTGGTTTCATATTCGCCGGCTGATTGTACTATATGTTGTGACTTGTGAATAATCCAAGAAGTAAACGTTAAATTAAAGCTCCCTCTACCTTATCGAATTTAAATTTAACTTGCTGTCTTGCTTTCTTTGTCTTAATCCATTCTTCTCTCTCTAAATTGTATTTAAACTCTTTCTTTCTGACTCTTTGAATCAACTTTGTTTAATTCTTTCTCTTAGTTTCTTTCGCCTAAACTTTCTCATGAAAATTTTACGTCCTCTCTTTTGTTTCTAATTCCGAACTTGACTTTCCAGTACCAACTGTTTCATGGCAATGAACTTCAAAATTTTCTTTCATACGTTTTTCCTCTTATCTCTTCTCTTTTTTCCGTTTTCCGCGCAAGGGTCACCTGAATCGGCACCTCCAGAACACAATGGTCCACAGCCTTCACCAATGAGTCGTCCACCACCACCACCACCAGCTCCAGTCTCACCATCACCATTGCCCAACTCATCTCCACCCCCAGAATGGGTTGCACCACCACCTCCTTCTGGGGAGGCAGTAACAATGAAAAGTGGGATGAACGGAGGACAGAAGGCTGGAATAGCAGTGGGAGTGCTGACAGGGGCTGCAGTGATAGGTTTAGGAGGGATGGTGTACAAGAAACGTCGCGGTACTATTAGAAGGGCACGTTTTGGACGAGCAGCCAGGTCGCGAACATCATTTATTTGATCATGAGTAAACTAGCTAGGCTTCTTTGCAAATTTTTCAAACTCATTCCAGGATCATGCAGTTGGAGATCAAGAATTAGTTATATTTGCTGTTTAACTCTCATGGCCTGGGTTTGCTTTTGAGGGAATAATAATCAAGATTTTTAAATGTTGAAACTTTTTTATTTTATTTGCTAATAGAGAATTAAACATTTACAAATAGTGCATTTGTTAACGTGTCATAACTCTAAATTTTAAATACTATAGATGGACTATTTCCTGTATTAGCTTAAACTTTTAAGTTTGATAGTAATTAGCAACATTATATTAATTATGACTCCCTCCTTTCATCTAGACTTTTGGACCCTAAATACCATTTGAAAAGTAAACATCATGTTCAATGAGAAAATATTTCATAAGGTTGTCTCACGGTTGATGTAGTACGACAAACTAATGAAAAGAGTAAAAGAAAAAGAAATGACCAATGGAAAGAGTAAAAGAAAATGAAATGATATTATTTTATTGGTCTGTCGTGCCACATTAGCAGTAGGATAGTTCCGTGAAAATTTTTTTCCATGTTTTAAGAGGCTATACTTTCTTATGCGACATTGAATATAGCACTCCCCGTATTGATATTAATTCAATAACGTGTGATAAACGTGCTATTGTTATAGGTTTCTACGGATCACAATGTGACTAATTGCTTGCATTAGTTAATACATTAATCTTTGCCAGCTTGTTTACGACTTTACCATGTGACTTGATACAAATAACATGAGCTAGCAGTCTCATAAGCAACATAAAATGTTTCCCTAGAAAAATCATTTGTCTTCCAAGGAATCTCACTGCGATCTTCTAGAGAACTCTAGACTCTGTACAAATAATTAGCACCATACATTGGAGGTAAAACAAGTAACTTGGTACACTACCTTTCCTTTCTGACATGTTTCGAGTTATTTATTTATTTAATTGAATTCTTGATTAAAGTTTTTTTAATTTTTCAAAAAAAAAAAAGGTTAAATTCCATAAAAAAGATGGGGCTGGGATTGCCATTTGATAAATAAGTATAACAACATATTTAATTTAGGAAAACATTTTTACTACTTATGTTATGCAGAAGCCAGTTGAATAGTACAAATTTAAGGTAAATTTAATATGGTAGAGAAATAATTATAAAAGGACAATGGACACAAAGATTTAAGTGGTTCAGTCTTGACTCTTGAGACATGTCATGGACGAAGACAGAAGAATTAATTTTAGTAATAAAATAAAGTTTACAAATATTCGAGTACAAACTCTCAACCTAAAACCAATTAAAATCGCCAATACACCCAAATAGCTCTCAAATAAGAGACGCACAGAATGCTCTCACTCTTGGTGGAACTTGGCACACTTTGCTCAATACCAAATGCCTCCTTTTATAGATGGAGATAGTTGAAATATGGCCCCAACTTCTAGCATGTGCCATTATTTCTTTGATCATGAGTACACTAGCTAGGCTTATTTGCCAAATTTTCAAATACATTCCAGGATTATGCAGCCATGCATGGTTTGAATTTATATACATAGTTCTTTTTTTTTTTTTTTTTCGGGAAGAGAATTTCTACACATAGTTGGAGTATTAAAACTTTTTCTTTCATAGCAAACAGAAAAGATAAAACCTTCGCAAATTAAGCATTAGCCATGACTTGCTGTTTTCCTCTAGATAAATACCAATTGATAGGATTAGAGTTGTGATCATATCAATTGGAAAGTAAGTGGCATCATGTTCGAGAGGCCATACTCTTATATGATATTCAATATAGCACTCCCGTGGCCATGGACATGTTCAAGAGTTATCATTGATATTTGTAGAATGTTAGAAAATATAATTGCTGACAACTTTGGTGTGTCTGTGCATGTACGCGCGAATGTGCCCATATGTAGTTTACAATTTACATGTTATAATTGGACCATAGTTTATTATTTGACGGTTAAACACAAGTTATAATGCATACAATTTAGTAAAATTAATAAACCAGAGTGATAGTATATAGTATACATATTCACTTATTGAAAACAATTTCCCTCTCTCTTCTAAATTTGATTAGCCAAAGACTTTTCCATGTCAATAGTGACTTCATCGTCACTATCATCAGCTGACGTCACCTCCAACGAAGGTGGCATCAAGCTTCTAACCCTGCGGTTCAACGCCGGCCACGTCTTTGAAATGAAAGAGAGCATCGTGACGCAATTTGAGATGATTAGAGGCATGATCGAGGACGCCTACCCAAACTTGACATCCCGCTCCACAACGTCACTGGCGAGGTTCTTACGAAGGTCATTAAGCGGTGGAACATGCATGAGATCGACAAGCTTCCGAATGAGAAGGAGTTGAATGAGTGAAAGAGTCATTTCATCAACACTGATGGCAACCAGCAGAGTCGCCTCAATGAGCTTTATGATCTACTATTAGTGTCACACTATCTGGAAGTACTGGTGCTGGTGGACTATTATTGTTAGGGAGCTGGCAGCGAACTTAAAAGGGAAGCCATTGGCGGAGATTCAAAAACTGTTTAATATAAATAATGATTTTAGTGAAAAAGAGAAGAAGCAAAATAGACAAGAGAATCAGTGGACTGTTTATCCATAGATTTTCTTTATTATTATTATTATTTTATGCTTAGAAAGAATTAATGGATTGTTCAAAATATTTAAAGAAAAAAATAGTGGAAAATTTCCTTTTTCTTTTTTATTTTTTATTTTTTAAAATGTTATTATTATTATTATCCATAAATTTATCAATTTTTTTTAAGGTTTATACCTTATGGATCAAAAGGATGAAGCCCCTAATCTCATATCAAGTAGGAAGGTATTAAGGAAACTGCACTAGCAGTTGGTATATACATAAATGTTGTCATTGAAATTATTATTACTATTATTATTATAAATTTAAATTGAGATAAACTACCTATTAAGGATTTCAATTAAAATAAACTGCATATAATTTTTCTCTATAAACCATTGTGGTCATAATCGAATTAGTTGTGTTGTAAGTAAAATATTTTAGGTATTATATTAACTGTATATTAGCATCGGTTATCAATTTAGATAAATTGTGTATTGTTATCGAATTTCAATTGAGATTAATTATATAATTGTAAACTATGTACTGCATTGGATGTCGCTGCTGTTGAATTTTAATAATAAAAAAAAAACTTATAACTATATTGCTTGTGATTTTAATAAACTATGTATAATATAAACTATGTGTGATTGTCGAAATTTATTTAAGACAAACCACCATTGAATTTCAATAAAGTAGGTTGATATAAACGGTGTACTATCTACTATTGCCATTGAATTTTAATTAACTGTATACAACACACATTGTGGAATACCATCAAATTATAATAGATATGTACTATCATTGAATTTTAATACATTGTGTAGGTATAAACTATGTACTACCTACTGTTGTCACCATTGAGTTTTAATAAACTGTATGATATAATCTGTGTGCTACCATTGAATTTTAATTCAAATGACCATTGAATGTCATGAATAGTGTATGACATAAACTATGTACTAGCTATTACCACCATCATTTAATTCGATTAAATTGCATGCTACTTTTAAACGTCACTTGAAATAAATTATACTTGACCTTCAATAACATGCATCCTTCATTTGAATTTGAATTGGATAGTGTGATAGCATTAATGGTGTACTATTATAGTAGTATATATATTCTAGGGCCCTTTTTATATATGGTAATAAAAAGTAATAGTTGTATGCATATTCTGGTAACTTAATAAAATATGGAATATGTAGATTAAAGCAATACAACATATAGTTTTGTTCTTCATGCCTACGTATTATGAATCATATATGCCTGCCAATTTAGAAAATAATCTCCTATTCCCCTTCTTATATATACACACATACACATATACATAAATACATTTATTTCTTCTACTTTTCTTTTTTTTTTTTTTAAAAAAAAAATTCTTGTAAATCTATAACTTCACTCACACTTTAAGATATGACTTAATTTTCATAAGAGCAAGCCCTATCTGGTTAATGTATATCCAAGTTGGAGAGACAAACATAACAAGTCATTCATCAACTCCTTCTCAAGAAATTGAACTAGTAGAGGTAAGCAAAAGCCATATAAAAAAGAATCAGATTGTTTCTTTCAGATTAAGTTTGTTTAAGTATTATATATTAGGGTTTTATTTGGTTTGATGATGTTCATAGTATATATAAATTATTACATGGTTTCTATTATTCTTTGATCAAGGTTATTTGTGGATTTGTGATAATCTTTTCCTTTGGATCTCATATTGAGCAATAGTGTGACTTTGTATAGTAAGGATTATTGTTTTGTTTTGTTTTTTTCTTTTTTTTTTTTCTTTTTTTTTTTGTTTTTTATGATCTAAGATTTTTCATTAACTTAGTAATTAATTGCATATATTAAGCTTATGATTATGTTTCAGGAGATTTAATTTACTGTTAACCTCAATTGCATGTAAAACTTTTAATGAAAATGGATTAGGAAGTCAACCACAAGAATTCTAGCAAATAATTATTGTTTTCTTGTATAAATGGATTTAAAATATATGAAATATATAAATATGCATATTTGCTTCACTGTATTAAGTTCCATTTTACAATAACATACATGATATACTTCAAGTTATTGTTCATTAATTAGTAATCAACTTTTGTTTCTTATTTATTTTCAATCTCTAGCATACCATTCATTCATTCATTCATTGATGACGATGAATAAGTATTTATGAACTAAAATAATATATAGTTATGAAATGTTATAATTAATGATTGATTGTGTACTTATTCTCTTTTTCCTATTTAACAATTTGTTTATAAATATGATGACCTAAGATCTAATCTATCACACACACATACACACACACACACACACAAACACACATCATTGTTCCAAAACTCGACTGAGTAGGCCGAGTCAGTAACCAGCATTGTGCCATCCTATTAGGCCCAAATTAGGGGCTAAAATTAGGCAGGCTGAGTACTTAGGCTGAATCGCCCAACTCGACCTATTTAGCCTAATGCGCGTAAGCCTTTTGTTTTGTTGTGTTTTTCTTTTTTTTTTTTTGTTTTTTTTTTTTCAATCAACGACACTAAAATGATGTTGTTTTAATGAGCCCAAAATGGTATTGTTTTGGTGTGCCCAAAATGATGCTATTTTGGGTTGGATTAATTAATTTATTTTTAATTAACAAAAAATGACATCGTTTTAGTCACACCAAAACGACGCCATTTTAGTATGCAAAGTTCAAAGGGGCCACTTTTTCAAATTCTTCTTCTTCTTTAGTTCACTTCCTTTTCTTGATCTTCCAGAGCTCTCAACTCTCTTCTTTTCCTGCTCATCGATTGGCCTCTATCTGTCACGGTCACCGTCGCCGTCATCATCACCGTCACCATGAGCACTAGGATTCTCACCTTCATTGGTTCACTTTTCTTCTTCTTTATAGTTCACTGGGATCCTCATTGTGAGCCATCCCCCACTCAATTATTCTTCTTCTCTTCTGCTCGTCGGACTATCCTTGTGCTGTCGCCGTCGCCATTACCATTACTAGTGATTTCAAGATGAAAAACATGAGAGAAACTGCCTATATTTTAGGAGTTAAAATTGATAGAGATTGTTCAAGAAAAATTTTAGCTTTATCACATAAACCATAAATTTAAAAAATTCTCGAACGATTCCATGTGATTGATTGTAAGTCAATGGATACTCCCATGTCGAAGGGTCAAACTCTTAGTCATGAAATATGTCCTAAGACTTCCTAAAAGCGTGAAAGAATGAAAAGAATTCCTTATTCTAGTACTATTGGAAGTTTTATGCACGCTATGATGTGTACGGGACTTGATATTTGCTATGCAGTTGGACTGATTAGTAGATATCAATCTAATCCTGGATAGAAACATTGGATTGCTGTGAAAAGAATTTTAGAAATGGACTGCTAATTATTTCTTTGTGTTACCAAGATGGCAACATGCGTCCAATTGGATATACGGACGCTGATGTGGAAAGTGATCTGGATGAGAGAAAATCTACATTTGGTTATGCAATTTTGCTCAGCCAAAGTGCTTTATCTTAGAATAGCAAGAAGCTGTCATGCATTGCACTGTCATCATGGAAGTTGAATTTATAGCATGTTCAGCTACAGTTCAGGAAACAACCTGGTTTAAAAGATTCTTATAGGATGTAAATTTGAAGTTGATGTAAATAAGTCAGTTACTATACACTATGATAGCTAGACAATAACTGTCTATACAAAAGATAAGAGAAATATCACAATAAATCGAAACACATAGAGACTAAGTACAATTTCATTAAAGAAATAATGATGAAAATGAATGTAAAAATTAAATGTATATCTACTGACAGACCCATTTCCCTAGGCGATCTGCTGGCACCCTACGGTGACCCTTCAGTTAGCCCTTGCGCTCAACTAAAGAATTCTCGTAGAGTTAAGCCATATTCTTTCTCAATCTTTTTTAAAACAGCGGAAACGAGAGGAAATTTTTCATTTTTATTTTAAACATTTTCAAAATATTTTATAAAAATTTGGGCAGCATCCCATCCGTTTTTCGGACTTTGCCACCCTGTAAATTATAAAATTTAACACTTCTAAAAATCACAAAAACAATTTCCCCAAACTACGGAGCCTCAGGCTCTCATTTTCCAACACAACCACAACCACATTTCCACATCTCAATTTATAAACTTATTATCAACAATTCATACGTCATGCATCAATTTACTTCAAAAACATAATTTAAATTCCACAAAAGAATATTTACAAAACATGTGGATATAACAAAATATATACATCACTTAGTATTAAACAAAAAGATAGATGGGAAATCACATTAGCATTGTCGCCGCGGCTACCTAGTGTCGTCCGGAGAAATTCGCAACTATGGTACCTGTGCCTGGGAGGTTTGTTTAGAAATACAGAAAACGTTTGGTGAGCTTTAAAAGCCCAGTGAGTGTCATATAGTATATTTAAAACCACATTTTTATAAAAACCTCCCTAAAACAGTTTTGATCATTCAAATTCATTTATTTTAAATTTAGTTTCATGCATTAATACTATAAACAGATATTGCACGGTTTTCAATTTCATAAAGGGATCTCCTATGGTTGCGGGGTTTTTATTCTAAAACCTTTTTTTTTTTTTTATGAAACGAACTAGTCCGACTCCGCTCGTAGGTGTCCTGCCAACCAGCCGCTTCCATCATTATAAAACCGAAAATGGTCCGACTTCGCTCGAAGGTGTCCTGCCAACCAATCCGGCTCCTACCAACCTATAGTGACCCGTACCACATGACACCCTATTATGGAGCGGAATCCTACATCACTCTGTCCGGTTCATGTAGCGGAATCCTGCATCGCTATACTCGGGTAAGCTAGCAAATAATATACCTTTCACGTGCATTGGGTTAATCTCTTAGACATCCGACTGACATGACATCTTTTACGGGTACCTCCCGCGGTTAGTTTAGTTAGTGACATACTGACACTACAACTCTACCAATGCACGCTTCGGGTACTCAACCCAGACCGGTAATAATATGATACTATCTGGGTAAGCCATAGGTTTTATTTTCATATTTTCAATCCATTTCACATATAAGCAATTCAAAACGAGAAACCATCGTTTCATGAAATCACAAAATCATATCATCAGTTATCGTGCCATTTATCATTTAAATCATATTTGATTTTCATCAAAATATTCAAACATGCATGAAACATTCATTCATGATCCAAATCAATAAAAACATATTAAAATCAGTTTGACACTCACCTTCCGCTATCAATTCCGAATAGATCTTCGGAAGCCTCTAAAATTGCGCTCTAGCGCTCTTCCCTTGCTCCACCGGATCGCTCGTCATCTACACAACATATATATATGTAAATTTACGTTCGCGTCAACCTCCGGAAACTCAAAATAATAAAGATTACATAATCGCTCCTAAATGACCCTTTTTAGGCGAAACTCTCCATTTTTGATTCCTTAATTAAATCTCCAACTTTTATTAATCTCAATACGCCTAATTAAACTCATTAGGGTCATTCAAACTCCCAACGGACGCCATATGGGCCAATTTACAAAATTGCCCATTAAACTAGTTTAGCGCACATTTTGGTTTCTCTTTAAATCTTTGGTATTTTCTTGGCTTTCTAAACTCCCTATCAACTTCAATCACTTATTTTTCAACTTCTATTCAATCAAAACTAACCAACCAACATATCGGAATAAATCCATTTCAAATCAATCTATTACTAACCAAATCATCAATCTTTAAACTCAAACAGCTCACCCCTAATTCCTCCTCGCGTTAACTTCGCTTTGGGGTGGTTTTGGACTGATTTGGAGATGGATCTGAGCTGAGATTGGACTGGTTTTCTTCCTCTTTTCTTCCCCTCTCTTCTTCTCTCTCTTTCCCTCTCGGCTTCGCCGTTGCACGGCGTCGTCGCTGTCATCGATCTGCACGCGTGGAGAAGCTGTCCTGGCCGCGGTTCAGCTCGGTTCTGCTCCGATTTGGGTCGAATCAACGTCGGGTTTTGCTGGTCTTGGTGCGGGTCGAGCTGGAGCAGCTCGTCGGCGTCTCCCCTCGTCGATCGGAGCTGGTTCTGCTTGGCGATGCAGCTTGGTTTCCACGTTGATCTGTCACAGTTTTGCTGCAAGTTCGGCTTTCGTTCGCGGCGATCTCGACGGCTGGACGGTGATGGCAGCAAGCTAGTCGGTCGGCGTCGGCGATGGTGGCTTGGTCGGCAGCGGTCTTCTTCTTCTCTCCTTCTTCTTTCTTTTCTTTCTTCTTTCTTTCTTCTCGTTTTGTGACTGGTTTTGCTTGTTTGATTTTAAAAGTCAACACACATCTTTTTGGCTTCTATTTTCCTTCCCACAAATCTCAATAATTTCACTTACACCCTAAAACAATTCCATTCTTTTTCCTTAGATTCTAGCTTAATCTTACTACGACCACAATTATTAAAAGTTATATTCACTTTAGTCCCTTTTACATTAAAATTTATTCAATTCCATTTACCATTTTAACTTCCCGTTTAATCTCCAATTGAGTTTAAATCAATTCCTATGGGTTCTCTATGACCTTAAACGTCTCCATAATTCATTTAGGGTCTCTAATTGTTCCTTAAGGACTATTCCTAGGTAACCCATAAAATAGCAAAAATAGAGGGTTTACATCTACATGTGAGATGGTAGTGGATCCACTCACAAAAGCTATGACAAGGGATGTATTTAGGTCACATGCTCGATCTTTTTTTTTTTTTTTTTTTTTCGTAGATTGTGATGTTGTAATTATTACATTAAGCTATTTTTGTTAATGAATAAATACATCATTTTGCTCATGCAAAACTAGCACATATTCATTTCACATAGATTATATATGAAAATATATTGTCAAGTTTTAAGACTGGTATACTTACATGTACAGTCGCCTTGACTGGTAGGAGAGCAAGCAAAAATGAGACAAATATATTTTTAGAGGATAAAAATGAGGTTATACTCTTAAGGGCTTGAAATATATGAAATGTCACTTTAACTGTAGTTAAGATGAGGTTCTACTTAAAATCAATTATTGAATTGCTCGTGATGTATCCCCACCATTATGAGAACTTGATTAAGTCAGATGTAAGTTTCATGATAAAGGCGCTTGGAGGGCGAGTTTTTAGAAACTCAGGTTAGGTGCTAGGAAAGTGTCTTAACTGAGATCTGTACAGTGAATAATCTCAGTATAAAAAACATATGTATCCTTATTAAAGGATAAGATTCACTGTAACATGCGTTTCATACCGCATGTGCTTATTGTGACCAACATGGAAAAAAGTGACTTTATCCTTGATTCCTCATTGTGTAAGTTCCATTGAAGTTTATAAAAAACTTCTACCTATGTCCTCAATGATTGTTTACTTTGTTTCAAAGTAACAGTGTGATGTTTTGTATCATTATTAGGTCCTCTATTGCTATGATAATGCGGCCTATAGAAAATAACTACAATGTCAATCATTTTTATTGACTGAAGGATGAAAAAGTAAGACAGAAAGATTTAATAAATTTAATTTTGTTCCTATAATTACTTATCGCGATAATTTACAATTTGGAATTACAATTGTGATTATATGATGGAGGATTGAGCATATTATGTTAAAGGATTAAATATGCTTAACCAAATAAAATTATATTAAATCTAGGACATAATAATGAACAAATTTACAATCTCTTGTATGACAGTACAATTGAGATTTGAAAGACAAACCACATTACATACATTATTGTTCATAGGTCACACGGTGTATTTACCTATATGAATGCTTGTACTTCTTATCATAAAGGGGTCACTAGTGTTTTTTCTCTATAAGTTCTGTTTAGCTCATCTTGTGTGAGTGGGAGATGTTGGGTTATTGGGTTGTTGGGTCGAATCCACCCAAGATGACCTAAACCTATGACTCTATCCAAATAAAATGGATTTGGATAAGAACAAGTAATTGCTGACGGTTACTGATAGTTATTGGAAAATAACTGCCACCCCTATAAATATATAATGTTGTTTTGCTTTTAAGATTGATGCAAAAACAACTTTCCACACCATACGTACAAATACACGCAATGAGTAAACATTGAGAGTATACAAAGAGAACAAATGGCATAGATTCTTACATTGTGATTTGAGGGTTTTGTCTGTAATTGGTGACCACTTTGATCAATTAAACAATCCAGAGGATCCAGAACAATTTTCACTGTGAAAAGGGTATGCTTTCGGGTTTTGTTTTACCGTATTTAATAAATTTATATACTTTTATGATTTCGCTCAATTTGTATTCAGAAATAGAATTATACAATTTGCATATAAAAATGATTTGATATTTGGAAATGAATGAAACTAGATTTTTAGATCACTAGGATTATACCCTCACTCTAACAGTCAGATAGGTTACACATGTGTGAGTCCTAAATTCACTTAACATGTTTATGACAAATATTAGAGAATTATTAAGTTGTCAAAAGAGTCATTGATTCACCAAGCACATGTATGGTAGATTTCATCCGTCACTCTGTGTGTGTGTTGAGTATTTCTATCATATATGACACATTTCCCTAAGTAGTAGTTGGAATAGATTTTCATATTATAGATGTTATATTGAGTTTGATTAGTTTAGAAAGAGATTTACAAAACACTAGTTTTACGGAAAGAGGTTTAATGTTTCAGAAATGATATGAGATTATTTATAAAATAGATTTGATGAGTTATTCGAGGATTTTTAGATAAATTATTTAGTAAGAAAGAATATATATTTCATTATATGATGTTATCATATTTAAACAGTATTTAAATTTTACAAAGTGGGTTCGTAATGATTTCTTAGGGCTTTCGGAGAATTTTTATATAGATTATGTTTTGTTATAAATTTATATAGATTATAGCTTACAGATTATTCATACAAATGTTAATAGTTTTATTATGATATAAGATTTAAATTCAGCTTTATTTGTTTAGATGTTAATGCGCATTAATTATGAGAATTATTTATTCTTATTAGTAATATGTTAAGTTTCATTTAGAAATATTTTTAAAAATATTATATTCACTCACAAGGCGTTAGTGCTTACTATTTCATAAAACTCATTTTTTCATGTATCTATTATATGTTCATATAGATTATTGCATATAATGAGAATGACCATATGATGATAAATATTTTTGCATCGGTGTATATTATTTTTAATTAATTAGATTTCGTAAATGTGTTTCTAGAATAGTTTTACAGATGAAATATCTTTTCCAACTATTTTATGAATACATTTATATATTCAATACATGAGTCCAACATTAAAAACATACAAACTTTCGGTTTGTTCATATTGAATTTACGAGACAACCATGAGATTTACAAGAATCTTTCCAACTGATTTTAGTAAATCCAGATTTCAGTTAGAAAGATAACAATTTTCACGACATCATTCTGAACTTAAGACAGGATTCAGAATGGGTTCTATCAGTTTTCAAAGGATTCTCCTAAACTTAAGGGAAGAGTCTGAATGGATCCCGTCACAAGTTCCCTTTCAATCAAGAACTTATTTCCTAATTTAGGTGTAAGGTCCACATAATTTAATTCCCATTACTTTTAGTAAACATAAGAATTCACAAATCAGAAATTAAATTTCCTTTCATTTTCTGGGTTACTGATTACTAAATATGTCCTAGTATCAACTGCTTTTAATAGAATATTTGATGGTCAAGCGCACTTTGATATTTTTATCCATCTCTAGAGGGCATTTTTACTAATAAATGAAACGTTGAGTCAGATTTTGGGTAATTATAAAACTATAGGGAGTGAAATGACTAATTAGGCAAACTAGGGATGAATTTTTACTGTTTTCCCTATAAATTTTCATACGAATAGTAAGAAAATTTTAGTCGCCTTTTTGAGTTTGCACCGATGGAAGTTTATTTGTTTTAATTATTTTAAGATAATCAGAATCTATTGTCTTGATTAAACATGCTACGCACAAATAGGAAATCTACCCCCAGTGCATCAAAAGACATCTCTTGTGAAGCAACCTCCTAATTTATTTCAAAGAGAAAACATAAGTTAATGATGATCACCATCTTGATTTATAGAATTTTCTTTGTCTCACTTTGAATAGATTGAGCTATAGAAATGAATCACTGGTGTGTATTGTTCTTTTCACTAGTGTCTTTCTTGCATTTAATAATTTAGCTAGTTATGTTTTATTAAAAAATTAAAACAACAGCACGTATATGTGATTTTTTTTGGGGGTTTAAAAATATAAAAAGTATAATGTTTGGTTTGTATAATTCCAGTGCATGCTATTCAGAAGGAAAACGGCGACATACATCTGCGAACATAGAGTAATATTGTTCAGATGTTGTCTATTACGTATGTATTATAATGCAAGTGAGTTCCAATTTCAAGACCTCTCCTATAATTATAAAAGAAATTATCAATTGTGTCAATCTAAACCCACCATCCAATTTGATCTTTCATGCGTTTTCAATTTTTATAATTAAACTTAATTGTCATAAAATCAAACCATCATTTCATGATATTAAAATATATTTTTTTAAAATTTGTTTATGTAGATTTATTCTCACAAATAAAAAGGAAACATATGTATACTATAAAATCAAGGTTGAAGGTGGCGATTGAGCAAGGGTTGAAATGCAGCAGAGACATCAGCAGCAGCAGCAGCAGACAGGCAAACGCACCTTCTGTCTAGAAGTGGCCCGCAACTGCATTTTGGCGCATCCTCCGGACAGTCACCATCTGTGTGGCATATGGCTGGTAGCTTCCTTGTTGCTCCAAGCTGCACGCCTGGCATAAGTATTGTCCGATTGATCATCGTTAATTGCACAATTATAGTTGTAATTATTTTTCTATATATAATTACAAGAAAGAATTAAACATAACGCCTCAAAGTTTTGACCTTTTGTACACGGAAACAAGTTTTCGTTTTATTAACATAAAAACTCCACTCCGTTGGTCAATACTGTTAAACTTAACTTTTGATCATGATTTTAGGTCACCGTTAAATCAAAATTATAAAGGGTAAAATAGTCAATTTACAGCTAATAAATATTTTAATTAAAAATTATATTTTAATTAATAAAATAATAATATAATATTTATTTTAAACAAAAAAAATCTTCATCTTCTAATCCATCATCATCTTCTCATCTCCATTTCATCATCTTCATCATCCATCTATTGCTTTGATCAAAATCATCATCTCCATCATTTTCATCAAACCAACCATCACCCAAATCAAACAAAAAATTCAAATTTAATGAAAATTTACACAAAAAAGAAAAATAAAAATCAAGATAGCATCACTATTTCCAACCAGTCTCCAACGTTGGTGACTGGTCTCCGATGGTAGAGACCCATTGGTCTCCATCACTGGAGATGACGTCTCCAATGATGGAGACGAGTGCTCTCCATCGTTGGAAGTCTCTAGCGATGGATAAAAAAATAATAAATAAATAAATGTGATTGTCTTAATTACTTAAAAAGAAGAAAAAAAAATAATGTTATTCTACACCAAGATGTTGCACTATAACATTACAAATAAATTGCAAAAAGAAAAAAGGGAGAGTTACCAGCACTAAGAAGCAAGAGTGCAACCAAGAAAGCCAACTTGCATGAAACTTTCTCCATTTTGTTTCTCTTGAAGGATATTTTGTTTGTATACAATGAGCGTCTTTGGGGTGTAGTCAGTCTAGAATTTATTGAAATTTATAACATTTTAGAAGTTTGAAAGTATACAATGTTGATTTGTATGAAATCTAGATGCATTGTATGTGTAACATGTTAGATTCCTAAAATCAAGTAATGGATTCTCAAAATCAAGGAATTATGAATTCCTAAAATCAAGGGTTTTAATGAATTTAATTCCTAAATTCAATGGTTTTTAATGCATTGAGATATGAATCCCAAAATAAAGAAACTCAGTTTTGGAATTTATTACATTTTAGAAGTTCGAAAGTATACAATATAGATTTGTATGAAATCTAGATGCATTGTATGTGTAACATGTTAGATTCCTAAAATCAAGTAATGGATTCTCAAAATCAAGGGCTTTAATGCATTTAATTCCTAAAATCAAGGGCTTTAATGCATTTAATTCCTAAATTCGATGTTTTTTAATGCATTGAGATATGAATCCCAAAATAAAGAAACTCAGTTTTTGGAATTTCTTAGGGCTTTAATGCATTTAATTCCTAAAATCAAGGGCTTTAATGCATTTCTTTGTATGAAATCTAGATGCACTGTATGTGTAACATGTTAGATTCCTAAAATCAAGTAATGGATTCTCAAAATCAAGGGCTTTAATGCATTTAATTCCTAAATTCAATGTTTTTTAATGCATTGAGATATGAATCCCAAAATAAAGAAACTCAGTTTTTGGAATTTCTTAGGGCTTTAGTGCATTTAATTCCTAAAATCAAGGGCTTTAATGCATTTCTTCTTCTTCTTCTTCTTCTTCTTCTTCAATGACGGTCACGTCCTGAGAAAATTCTTATTCTTCTTCTTCTTCAATGACAGTCACGTCCTGAGAAAATTTCTTCTTCTTCTTCTTCTTCTTCTTCTTCAATGACGGTCACGTCCTGAGAAAATTTTTCACGGTCACGTCCTGAGAAAATTCTTATTATTATTATTCTTCTTCTTCAATGACGGTCACGTCCTGAGAAAATTTTTCACGGTCACGTCTTGAGAAAATTCTTCTTCTTATTCTTCTTTTTCAATGACGGTCACATCCTGAGAAAATTTTTCACGGTCACGTCCTGAGAAAATTCTTCTTCTTCTTCTTCTTCTTCAATGACGGTCACATCCTGAGAAAATTTTTCTTCTCCATCTTCTTCTTCTTCTTCTTCTTTAATGACGGTCACGTCCTGAGAAAATATTTCACGGTCACGTCCTGAGAAAATTTTTCTTCTTCTTCTTCTTCTTCTTCAATGACGGTCACGTCCTGAGAAAATTTTGGTCTCCTCTCTTCTTCTTCTAATTTTCTCCACAATCAACTTTAAAAATGACGGTCACGTCTTGAGAAAATTTTGGTCTCCTCCCTTAGCTTTTAGCTTAATTTTACTTTGACCACAATTATTAAAACTTATATTCAGTTTAGTCCATTGTCACATTAATTAATTTCTTGATTTCATTCACTATTTTATCTTTCCATTTAATTTCCAATCGAGTCGAAATCGATTCTATGAATTCCCTATAATCTTAAGCGCTTCAACGGACCATTTAGGGTCTCTAATAATTATTTAGGGACTATTTCTGAGAAATCCGTAAAATTAAATTAAAGGACTTACATACTTACCTAGTTTTGTGATGAATATGCGAGTAAATCATGTTAATTATATAATGTTTTTATTATTTCATTCAAGTATTTCATTCAGGTGAGTCGTGAAAGGTGTTTTTGCGGGATTTGATAATTTGTTAGGGCAATTATGTAATTAGATGGGGATTTTAAGCAAAAATAGGAAGGTTCCTAATTAAATCAGATATTTTTGGAAATGAACTAATATCAAAGAAAGTAAGAAATCAATTCAAATTTGGAAGAAATTTAGATAGAAATCAGACTCGAAAATGGATCTTTAAGTAATTCAAGAAAATCATTGGGATTTAATGCAAATTAATGGAGGAAAATCAAATCAATTTGATTTGAAAACAAATCAAGAAGCATTAGGAAGAAATCGGATTTGGAAAGGTTATAGAAGCAAATTGCAAAATTATTAGGCTGAAAGTGCGTGATTTTGCATGAGCTCATACAAAGTATACAGTTCGAGTTACGTGAGCCATAACCCATCAAATTAAAGCCCTAAATATCTAGTTTTCGCAGCAGCCGATTAATTATTATAATAAAGTAATTTTTTTAAAAAAAATTATATATAGATAAATGAATTATTACAGTAAAGTAAATTAAATTTATATATTTAAATAAAAATAAATAAAATATTCTTAAGTTGAATTACTATTGCAACACAAATTGAAATTATAAAGTAATATATATTTTAATCATTACAATATTTTATTAGTTATATTTAAAAGAAATCTATCTAATGTAAAATTATGATAAATTTGAAAATATGTTAATTTGTAAAGGATAGATTTGGAATAATATATTTAAAAAACCATTAAGTAGTTTGACATTCAATTAAAAGTTAGAAAATTTTAGTTTTTTTTTTTCCCAATGATTTTTGGATGGTTTAAGTAGATTGACCACTTAAAAAAAAAAAAAAGACAAAACAAAAATTACTTAGTAAGTGTAATTCAGACCAATTAAGTAAAAAGTGATAAAAACAAATAGAACTCTAAGGTTGCAGAGATTTTGGGTACACAACCTCCCTGCTCTCCGGAGATTTTGCTTGAAGATAAATATTGGTCATTGTTCGAAAAGATTTCATTTAATCATAGTAATGATTCGAAAAAATTGCATTTCAAAAATATTGGTAGAGTAGCTGATTTTTCTGTTGTGTGGTGAACTATAGTTATTAGTACACTACTCAAATAGCTCGAACCAGCTAAACCACAGTAGAATAGAGACCCTGCAATGCTTCTCATGTTCTCAGGAAATTGCTTGTAGTAAAATTCAACTTGTTAAAATCCAAGCATAATACAGTCTTCTCTTCTCTCTGAAGTGAGGGTGAAGTAACTTGTCCTCAAGGTATCAAGTCTCTCGTTGTGAGAGCATCCTGAGCCTAGAAAATCACTTTCACCATTTCATCTCTTTCTATCACCATAACCGAGGTCCCATCTTGTAAACCCTCGATTCCATAGTTGTGGTTAAAATAAGATTAAACTAAAATCTAAGGGAGGAAAATGGAAATTGTTTTAGGGTATAAGTGAAATTATTGAGAGTTGTGGGGAGGAAAATAGAAGCCAAGAAGATATTGTTGACTTTTCAAAATAAAATCAGAAACCAGTCTCTCTCTCACGAAAAAGAAGAAGAAAGAAGAAAGAAGAAAGAAGAAAGAAGAAGAAGGAGAGAGAGAGAGAGAGCTCGCCGACCAGCCACCAGCTGCCGATTGCGCCACCTCGCGACAGCTCGCCGCGAACCAGCTGAAGCAAAGCAGACCCACGGCAGAAACGGTGCTGAAGCCGACCGCAAGTGACGCCAACGCCGAGCTGACCTCCGCACAAAACAGCCCCGATCGGAGCAGAAGAAGATGTCGTCCGACCAACCTACATAACCCGACCCGAACAAGAGCTGAAATCGCGCAAAAACCAAGCTGAACCACGGCCAAGACAGCTCCTCCATGCGTGCAGATCGGCGGCAGAGACAGCTTCGAGCGACGGCGAGATCAGCCGCAAATCGCGGCGGAACCAAGGGAGAAAGAAAGAGAGAAAGAGAGGAGAAAGAAAAGAGGGGGAATCCACCCAAAACCAGCCCAGATCTAGCACCAAATCAGTCCAAAAATCAGCCCCAAATCGAAGCTAACGCGAAGAGGAAAGGGGTGAGTTATTTAAGCGTGACTTTGACGATTTTGTTGGTGTTTTAGTTGATTCGAAATGGGTTTTGTTGTGATTTGTTGGTTGGTTGTTTTTGAGTAAAAACAAGTTGAAAAATAAGTGATTGAGGTTGATAGGGAGTTTAGAAAACCAAGAAAATACCAAAGATTTAAAGAGAAACCAAAACGCGCGCTAAACTAGTTTAATGGGCAATTTTGTAAATTGACCCATACGGCGTCCGTTGAGAGTTCGGATGATCCTAATGAGTTTAATTAGGCGCGTTTAAGCTACTAAAAGTGAACGAAAACGGAATTTCGGAATTTCGGTTAATTTTGAATAAAGTACGGAAGTTTAATGAAAAATATCTTTTTCGTGGGTCACTTGAGTTAGAGACTATTTAATGAGTTTCGTAAAGTCCCGTTTGGCATATTCTAAGTGAGAATATAATGTGTAGGTGAGGCGGAAGCGAGCGGAGCACGGCACGGCCCCTGAGCTTCCATATACGAAGCTTTAAAAAAACAAGTGAGTGTTTTTATAAAAAATGTTTTTACTATGATTGATTTTAAATGCATGCCAAATTTATCATGTTGATTAGAATATCAAATGAATTCCAATTTGAAATGGTTGCATGGATTATGGAAATGATTTACATGAAATGTGATTTAAATGAGAAAGGAAATTTAAATTGAAATGATATTGAAAATCTATGGTACGCCTGATTTTATATTATGTATCTCCAGTGGGGTTGAGTACCTTAAGCGTGCATTGGCTATGTTGGGAGAGTCTGTCACTAACAGCGGGTGGAACCGTGTCTGTTTAGTCCTGTGAGTCGTCCAATGCACGTAAGAGGTATATTATCAGCTAGCTTCCACCCGAGCGAGGCAAAATTCCGCTCCGTAACGAGGCAAAATTCCGTTACGTAAAAACTGGATGGATGACCTGATCGAGGCAAAATTCCGTGATGGTCTGAGCGAGGCAAAATTCCGCTCTGAGCGAGGCAAAATTCCGCTCTATTGATAGGGTACCATGTGATGCAAACTAATGATGATTGGCCTATTTATATTTATAAATTCTTTGAAAGCTATTACAGCCACCATTATTGAAATGTTTTGTTAGAAATGGAAATTATGCAACCTATGGATTTAAATGTTATTATTTGGCATGAAATGAATTTATTAGATGCCGATTGATATATATTGTTTCTAAATGAATGATGAATTTCGAATATATCAATTATTCAATTATGGTATTTGATTATGCATAAACGTTTTAAAAGGTTTTTGGGAGGCTATTTGATAAGCTTATTTTTAAATGGAAATTATATGACACTCACTGGGCTGTCGAGCTCACTATGTTTTATATTTTTGAAAATAAAAACCTCCCCAGGCACAGGCACAGGCACAGGTATAGGTACAGACACTTCATTGGCAGGAACTCCAGATCGTGATTAAAGGAGTCGAAAAAGCTGTGCTGTCATTTTTGAAATGTATAAATTTTTGGGAATGTAAATAAAGATATGCATGACTTATGAATTGAATTTAATATATTTCTAAACCGTATGCATATTTGTGGTTGCTCGTGGATTGATAAAAATGAGAGCCGGAGGCTCTGTAGATTGGAGAAATTATTTTATGATATTATAGAAGTGTTAAATTTATAGATTGTAGGGTGGCAAAGTCCGAAAAATAGACAGGATGCTGCCCAAATTTTTATAAAATGTTTTACAAAGGTTTGAAATAAAAATGAAAAATTTCCCCGTGTTTTCGCTGTTTTCGAAAAGGTTTCAGAAATAATATGGCTTAGCTCTGCGGGAATTCTTTAGTTGAGCGTAAGGACTAACTGGAGGGTCACCGTAGAGTGCCAGCAGATCGCCTTAGGGAAGTGGTCTGTCACATCTCCTTCCTAGTACCCCACTGCTTAGTGTCATCCTAGGATGGATCCAGCTACCCCACCCCTCATGCGCCCTCATCCCAATCTTCTCTGATCCCAAGTACCTCATTGTTCCCAAATATCAACATCTCTCCTAAAAAACACACACCCGTTTCCCTTCAAATCCCATTCTTCTATCTTTTCGCCTCTTTCTAGCAGCGTACTTCTCTTCCACTCCTGGTTTTATCCCCTGCAGTTTTTATACCCCTCGCTTTCCTCCTTGTCCACCAATACCACTCCTACAAAAGTCCAAATCCCCCCATACATGGAGGACTTAGCTAAACTATGTCAATATCTCACCATCACAGAGAAGGAAAGTCAAATCTGTACTCTCTCCGAGGACCTCAAAAATCAAGGAGCGAAGGATCTGTCTCAATGCCTGGTGGGGAAAGTTCTTGCTGGTAGGAGGATAAACAGGGAGGCATTTATTAAGGTCATTCAACAGTTATGGAGCTCCCACGGCAGAGTTCTGGTGGATACGGTTGGTGAGAACACTTTTGTTTTCCATTTCGAAAAACAAGGTGCTAGAGACGCCGTCCTCGCCAAGGAACCATGGCACTTCAACCAACACCTTATTGCCTTCGAAAAACCTGAGGGGGTGGGAGACATTTCCAAAATGACATTTCGATGGGCTAGTCTGTGGGTACAAATACACCAGCTTCCATTGTTATGCAAGAACCGTAGGGCAGTGAAGTACATTGCTGAACAACTGGGACAAGTAGCATATCTCTCTACCGAAACCAAAGATTACTGGGGCAGCCATGTCAAGGTTAAAATCCGTATTGACTTGTCCAAACCACTCCAGCGCATTCTGAAACTCAGGCTAAACAGCTCAGAGGAGCCCACAATAATTGTGTTCAAGTATGAAAAACTTCCTGAGTTTTGTTTTGCTTGTGGTATGGTCGGTCAAGTCCTGCAGGAGTGCCCGGATGATGATGCCAAGTTAGATGCCATGGAGGGATCCAACCTGGAATATGGCTCATGGCTCCGAGCTGCCCCGCCAAAGCCTAAACCACAATCACCGAGCAATTCTTCTCCGACGACAAACGGAAAAAGGAGGGAAAATTCAAAAGCCGAAAACGCCAACTCCATGACAGAGGAATCACCTTCAGCTTTACTGCTGCCACCGATCTCAGTTACCCAAGAGCACAGGCATCAGTCTGAAATCACAGTTCTGCCAACGACACAGGAAAGCAAGCTGCCAACAAGGGGACAAGAGGTGTCAGAGAGCAGAGGAACAGAACAACTGGCGCCTGTACATATGCAAAAGGGTCCTGCAGGTCCAAAAGCTACTCAAGCTGTGCAGTCACAGCCCAATCGCTTTGATATCTCAAACAACCAAATAAGCGTAGACCCACCAAGAACGGAAGCCAACATTGTTGTACCAATGCCCGTCGAAGGAAAAGCTTTTCACCAAGAATCCCAAGCAACCATCCCCAGAAACGGGAAAGAAGCTGCGAGGACCAATAACTCCAAAACCCCAACAAAACTCACCCACCGCACTCCACGAAAACCTCCTCACTTCCCGAACATCATCAAAACCCGAACAAAAAAAACCGCTAAATCAAGCTCCCACACAGCTTCCAGCCCCACAAAAGCCACCAAATCCCCTCACCCAAGTCCTATGGATGCGGACACAATACTGTCAGAATTGAGGAACTCTAAAAACAAGCGAAAAAAACCAGAACTTATTGAAGATAACCCTTGCTCCAAAAAACAAAAGGAAACAGTTGAAACCCCCTCTCCTATATTATCGGTGGAGCCTGCGATGCAGGCCCGCCGACAACAATGAAAAGTCTCTGTTGGAATGTCCGAGGGATGGGGAACCCTCGAGCATTCCTCACCTTGAAAAGGGTGATCAATCGTTTCTCCCCAAGCTTGGTCTTTTTGTCCGAGACTAAGCTTTAAGGAAAACGGGCAAGCAATATGAAAACTAAGTTAGGATTCTGCGAAGGCTTCCAGGTCGACAGTTCAGGGAAAAGCGGTGGTTTGCTTCTGCTCTGGAAGGCAGAAGTGAGCGTAACTATTCGATCTTTCTCCCCAGGACATATAGATGCAGTAGTACATATGGAAAATGGGGAAATGTGGCGTTTTACAGGATTTTACGGCAATCCAGATGCTGCCCAAAGGAATAGTTCCTGGGAACTTCTAAAAAGGCTTAGTAGTTTAGATACCTTACCTTGGATATGTGGGGGGGACTTCAACGAGATTCTCAGCCCGTCTAAAAAAACTGGTGGCCCATATAAACGCATCTAGGAAATGATCAAGTTAAGACAAACCCTTGCTATGTGTAACCTACAAGATATCGGTTTTTCAGGACCACCCCTTACTTGGAACAATAAAAGAGCTGTCGAATGCAATGTTCAGGAGCGCTTGGACAGATATCTGGCTAACCCAGGTTGGCGGGAAAAGTTCAGCAATGCAGTAGTCGAACACCTTAGCTTCTATCACTCAGATCACAGGCCACTACTGCTGAAGCTTCATGGGGCGACAAATCAAAAGAAGGGAGGCAGAGGCTTTCGGTTCGAGCCATACTGGGTCAAAGAGGCAGATTGCCAGCAACTTATTGAAGCAGCTTGGAAAGAAAAAGCAAACGTGCAGTCTCCTAAAGACCTCAAAATCAAACTCTCCAACTGTGCAGGGAAACTATCTTTATGGAGCAAGACGAAGTTTGGTAACCTGAGCAGCAAAATAGCAAACACACAGAAAGAGTTAGAGGACTTTTACCCGCAATCTGCAGTTCTAGGAGTTTCAGTTCGCATCAATAAACTTGAAGCCGAACTGATGAACTTGATCTCGAATGAGGAGTTATATTGGCGTCAGCGTTCGCGATCTGATTGGTTAGCTGCAGGCGACAGAAACTCGAAATACTTTCATGCACAAGCTTCAGCGAGGAGGAGGAAAAACTCAATCCTGAAACTAAAAGATGAGGAGACTGGCTGCTATCAAACAACAGAAAGTGGCGTCACAAACCTGATCTGTAGGTTCTTCAAACAGATCTTTAAGTCCTCAAATCCTACTCCCCAGAGTATTCAGGCAGCCACCTCACATATTTCCACAGGCCTGGAGGAGGAAGCAAAGAGGAACCTTCAGAAACCATTTACTGACGAAGAGATCCGCAAAGCAACCTTCGAACTTGGTCCGACTAAGGCCCTAGGGCAGGATGGATTTCAACCACTGTTTTACCAAAAATATTGGCATGTTGTACAGGAAGATGTGATCGGCATCTGTCAAAGGATACTCAAAGGGCAGCATTCTATCCGTGACTTCAACAAAACAGATGTGGTTCTCCTTCCCAAAACTAAGAACCCAGACTCCCCAAAGGACCTAAGGCCAATCAGCCTCTGCAGCACCATTTACAAAATCATCGCCAAAACTCTTGCAAATAGAATCAAAACCTCTTTGCCAAAGCTAGTATCCAAGTTTCAGTCAGCCTTTGTCCCAGGCCGCCAAATCTTCGACAATGCCCTCATAGCTTTCGAAATACTCCATTCTATCAACAAACGAAAAAGAGGAAAAAAACGGTTTAATGGCCCTGAAGCTCGATATGAGCAAAGCCTACGACCGAGTGGAATGGAGCTTCGTCAAGGAGGTCCTGAAGAAAATGAACTTTCCGCATAATTGGGTTAGTTTGATCATGGACTGCATCTCAACCACACAACTCTTGTTTATCCTCAATGGGAAACGAGTTGGCTCGATCTCCCCTTCCAGAGGATTACGACAAGGCTGTCCCCTGTCTCCATACGTGTTCATTCTTTGTGCAGAGGCGTTCTCCAAACTTATTACAGCTGCAGAAAGCAAAGACTGCAGCTTGGGTGTCAAATGCTGCCCAGGAAGTCCCCGAGTTAGTCATCTTTTCTTCGCAGACGATAGTATAATCTTCAGCAAAGCATCCAGCGATAGTTGCCGAGTCCTGCTGGACATCCTGAAAACTTACGAAATGGGCTCAGGTCAACAAATTAACATCCACAAGACAAGTATTTCCCTTAGCCCTAATGTCAGTAGCCAGCTCAGACAGAGCATTCTTCATCAGTTGGGTCTGAATTCTCACGCCCCACACGACAAGTATCTTGGGCTACCCTCCTTAGTTGGTCGAAACAAGAAAGCTACATTTGCTGCTATCCAAGAAAGAGTCAGGAAAAGAATCAGCGCATGGAAGAGTAGTCTGTTCTCGGCTGGAGGAAAAGAAGTTCTCATCAAGGCCGTTGCCCAGACCATTCCCACCTACTCCATGAGTCTCTTCAAGCTCCCTTCCACCCTGTGCCATGAGTTAGGCTCCCTCTGCTCCAAATTCTGGTGGGGAACGAATGGTAACAACAGGAAGATTTGCTGGACAAGCTGGAGGACATTATGCCTTCCAAAAGCTTGTGGGGGTCTCGGTTTCAAGGACCTAGCTCGTTTCAACCAGGCCCTCTTAGCAAAACAAGCATGGCGAATCTTGACGCAGCAGAACCAGCTTGCTGTATCTATCCTCAAAGCAAAATACTTCAAGAATTCCTCATTCCTTAAATCAAAAGCAAAACCAGGGGCTTCGCATGTTTGGCAAAGCATTATATGGGGAAGAAGGCTCCTTACACAAGGTCTAAGAAAAAGAATAGGGAATGGAGCATCCACTAGTGCCTTCTCTGATCCTTGGCTCCCCCGACCCACCTCCTTTAAGCCGATCTCCCCGAATGGTGACCCAAACGTCACCGTTGGGGAATTCATTAATAAACAACTTCGTTGTTGGGATGTCAGGAAAATCAACCAAGCCTTCTCAGAGATTGACAGGGAGGTTATCTTGTCCATTCCTCTTAGCTTAGAAGATTCGGAAGATGCTTGGCAGTGGCACTTTGAAAAACGCGGCCAATACACTGTTAAAAGTGGCTACCGTCTAGCCTCCCAACTAGACACTCTGTGCTCTTCCTCCAACATCTCAGAGTCCCAACTCTGGTGGCGACAGTTCTGAAGTACAGACATCCCTCCCAAAACAAAGATCCTAGCTTGGAGAAGCCAACTAGATGCCCTCCCCACAAACAGCAATTTATTTAAAAGAAAGGTGATATCTACCTGGTATTGCCCACTCTGTAAAGTCGATGTCGAGACGACAGCACATGCGTTAATCTGGTGCCCCGAAGCTCGGAAAGTGTGGAATCTAACTCCATTTCATTCTTTGCTTAGCGATTTGCCAAACTCCACCATCTCAGTAATTCTAAGGAAGGTGCACCAGCACGTAGGCAAGGAAGGTCTGGGCTGCTTCTGTGTCTTCCTGTGGTGTATATGGGGGAATAGAAATGCTAGAGTACATGAAGGTAATATCAGAAATGCTCCTGAATTAGTTACTTGGGCTACAGACTATCTCGCAGACTTTCGAAACTCAAACTCTGCTCTCCCATCAGATGCCCCCACGATCAATTCCCGCCCCTCTCCTTGCTGGGTTCCCCCTCCCGTCAACTGTTTAAAACTGAACACCGACGTCGCACTCCGACCTGGCTCCTCAGTTATAGGTGTGGGTGCTGTCATCCGGAATAATGAAGGCTGGATAATAGGGGCCCTGGCAAAACAAATGCTTGGTAACTTCACGGCAGAAATTGGTGAACTCTTAGCCCTTCGAGAAGGCCTTCTCTTTGCCAAATCCTTGCACTTAAAGATTTGGCTCGCCGAAGTTGATGCATGCAATGTAGCATCCTTGGTCAATGCAAATGAAAATGGTTTCGATGATGCTAGTTGTATTATCAAAGATATCAAAGAACTTTGTTCTAGTTTAGGCAATAGCCTGTGCAGCCCCATTTCCAGGAAAAGCAATGAGGTTGCACACAAATTAGCTTCTCTAGCTTGTCGCTCTTCTCAGGAGCGAGTCTGGTATAACACCAGCACCGTTTGTATGTTTTCGGAGTTTTAATATATGGTATTTCTTTTCAAAAAAAAAAAATATTGGTAGAGAAATTGTGCGTAAATGCAAAGGCTTGCCTTTAAGGCAATGGCTGGCCTTTTGCGTGGTGATGGTTATGAAAAAATTTTGAAAGAACATCTTAAGCAGTCACGTACGGGAGCTGGAAGATAAAGAATCTAATACCAACACACCTAATATACTGTGTGTCCCAAAATTGAGTTACGATCATCTTCGTCCTCATCTTAAACGATGTTTTGCATACCTGAAGCCCATTTCTTTCACAAGGAAGGACTAGTCAAATTTTGGATAGCGTAAGGATTTATGTTCTCTAAAGAAAAAGAGAAACAAGAGAGGATTGGAAATGGATACTTTGATGAATTACTAATGGGATCTTTCTGTCAAGTTTCAACAAACAGATACTGAAATGGAGCCGTACCAAATGCATGATCTCATGCATGTCTTCGCTCATTCGATTTCAAGCCCCCATTGTTGCAAGTACAGGACAGTAAGTATGCAGTGCTGCCTCTAAAGTTACTCGTCATGTGTCATTGCTTTGTGAAAACATACAGCAGCCTGTCTTGAGCATTGTTGAAAATTCTCAGAAGCTGCAGACGTTCCTATTTTCTGGTGAGTGCTTGAAAAACTTTGGTGATCAGATTCTTGGAAAGATTTTCCATACATTGAAATATCTTCGCATGTTGGATTTGACTAACAGCATGCTCTCAGAATTGCCCATCTCTGTCTAAAAGTTGAAGCACTTGCGCTACCTTGAGCTCTACAGAACTGATATCAGTGTCCTTCCCAACTCAGTATGTAACCTCTACAATCTACAAACATTGAAACTCTTGGGCTGCCTCTGGTTTTCCAAATGGCCTGAAGACCTTAGCAACCTAGTTAACCTCCATGATCTTGAGCTAGATGATATATTCTGGTTCAAGTCCTCCACTTTGCAAGCAAGAATTGGAAACTTAACCAGCCTGCGAAATTTGCATGCATTTCAGATTGGCCACAAGGGTGGATATGGAATTGAAGAATTAAAGAACATGGTATATCTCACTGGAACATTGTATATATCGAAGCTCGAAAATGCAGTCAATGCTGTGGAGGCTAAGCTGAGAGAAAAAAAGAGTCTTGATAAGTTGGTGCTTGAATGGAGCAAGCGAGATGTCAATCCACAAAATTTATCAGATGAAAAGAAGCTACTAAAAGACTTAGAACTTCATTCAAATCTAACAGAGCTTTGCATTTTTAATTACATGGGCAATAGCTTTCCAGACTGGATGGCTGGAGGGTTCCTCCAAAATCTGCATACCATGACCTTAAATGGTTGCATTGGATGTAGAACCCTCTATCTTGCTCAAATACCCGGTCTCCCTTGATCGAGGAGATTCCAAATACCAAATCCTTGAGCTCCCTAGTCATTTCTAACATCTCAAACCTCACCACTTTTCCAAGGTGGCATCTGCCCGGTCTTAAGGCTCTGTACATAACACGTTGCAACGACCTCGTGTCTTTGTCTGGAGAAGGATATCATTGAAGAGCTTGTCCTCACCGAAGCTGCTATCAATACGAGGGTGCTCAAACCTTGAGGAATTACCACATGAAGGTCTACCAACTGCATTTAAGTGTTTAATTATAGTCCCATTCTCCAGTTTGAAGTCCCTTGGCTAAAATGGGACAGTAAAGAGCCTCAATTCACTCACTGACCTTCACATTGAGGAATGCCCTCTGCTCCTGTCCTTTCCCGATGATGGACTCCCTACCTCTCTTAAACATTTGCTCATTCAAAACTGCCCATCACTTACTCAACAATGCAGAATGGAGGACAGAGAAGGTCCAGAATGGCCAAAGATCTGCCACATCCCTGACCTGGATATTCTATCGAAGAAGAAAACACCTTCGGCAGCTTGGTATCTTCCATTTTGTTGCAGAGCAGGTTATTATATTTCAATGTCCAATTCTCCCTTGTTCAACAAACTACGCCGTGTTTGTATGACCACAACCTGACAAAGTGGGAAGTTCTCTGGAAAACACAAATATAGATGTCAAAAGTTGAGTTTTTAACACACCTTTTGAATTAAGTTTTTTTGAAACTAAATCAAAGGTGCAATTAATATTAATAATTGTCGGACTACACTTGTCGGAATGGAGGTTCACCATATATATTATAAGATGCAATTACTATTAGTTTGAAAAATATTTATGGTTCTGATACTCAATAAAATTCTATTTTAGGGTTTGACTACTAGGCAACCAAACGTTCAAAGCTCAACGACAAGGCAAAAAGGTAAATTAAATAACTGTCAGTTACTTACATATTATTGTTAAATCAATAACAATTCTTTTTTTCAAGTATATCATGATGTGTTAAAAGTGTTGGAGTAATAGTAACATTATGTAGAAATAGAACTGGACTACAACATTATATTGATCCCCTTATTATACATTGTTTTGTTTTGCGGTTGAGACACGGATGCATCAAATTCAGTGTTTGATCATGATAAAATATATCGTGATTTTATACTTTTAAATCTCACTTTTATGATGAGAACTTGAATACATTCTTATTATTTTTATGTGTTTTTATGTATTATTTTAAGTGAGTCATGGAAGGATAAATTAGCAAATTTGTGAGGTTTTCAAGGCAAATAGCATGCATGGATTAAATTTTTTTCAAGGAATAATTAATTGGGTTGAAATAATATACTATTGTTATTGTTTTTAATTTATAAATTAATTTTCAGCCCAAGTTGTGATTACATGAAGCAATTCGTGCAGCCCATGAGAAAATATCCAAGTCAAATTGCAATGTAAAAGCAATATATGTCAGCCCAAAGCATTCAGTCCAAGCCCAGGAAATAAGAAAAGAATTAGCTCTTGAAACAAAAGAAGAAAACACAGCCCATGTCAGTTGCAAGTCCTGTAAGTCTAGCTCAAGCCCAAGTGGTCATCCAGCCCATGAATCAAGAAGAAACCATGCAGCTAACAAAGAAGCCACGTCCATAGCGCGGGTAGATCTCCAACACCTCCTTTGATGCCCTAAAATCACCTTATAAATACATGATTAAGAGAGGGTAGGAGCACCTTTTCACAGCTTTTGATGGCTTTTAAAGAGCAGAAACTCACAACAAAAAGAGAAGAGAAAGGAGGGGCTGTTGGACGTGATTCAAGGGGGCTGTGCGTACCATTTTGCTGATCCAAAATCAGCCCCCTTGCATCCGTTTTGCATCAGTTCGTAGCAGGTTTTTGGCAGGCCTTGGTGAAGGGTTTGAGCAACCTTTAAATACCATTTAGAGAGCAATTCGCGTGAGATTCAAGGGGAACTTTTGAGTGAAAAAAAAAAAAAGGTGCAGAATTTCTGCAGTATTTCGGCAGACCCTTAAGCCGTTTCGGAACCTGATTTGGCAGTAGATCTTGTCCTGTTTTTGCAGGCCATTGCAGTGGTCTTTGAAGGTCGATTTCGAGCCACAAACCAGCGCAAAAACAGCCCTCCATTGCAGGTCGTGACAGCCCGTGGAGAGGATATTTCGGAGCCAAAAACCGCAACATCATCAACATCATCAAAGGACAAAAGACATCAACCCGAGAGCAACATTTCGTGGAGTGATAACAGCAGCGAAAGGGGTAGAAAAGTGATCATTGAAGGGCCGAGTTGATCTTGGAAAGAAGGGGATTCACGCCTATAAATGAGATTTCCTTAGTCATTGTTGAATTTATTTATTAGAATGTTGATGTTTGATAATTGTTGGATTGATTTGATTCATGAAATGATGTTGATGATTTAGGTTCATTGTCTAGCGTTATGATGTAACTCTAACCCATGAAACTCACCTTGTTTATATTGTTGGTTAATTGATTTCTCATTGTTCGAGTTCCGTTCTATTTTGATCTTAATACTTCTAAATTAACCGAATTAACTGATCACAAGTTTAGATAATTTGATAATCGTAAGTGTGCTTGGCAAAGATATTCATGTGTTTAGATCTGAAATAGGATGGTATAAATTGCATAAGATAGACATGTAACTGTGTAATTTGTGTGGTTATTATGAGTGATTAATGAAGAGCAATGTATTCCTGCAGCCTCTGAGGTTACTTTTACAACACAAAATCAAGAACCTAGGCCTGTGACAACTTCTGCAGTTCTTCTGAGTCAATCCACGGCATCTATATATAGATACTCTGCAGCTAAGAGCTGAAGGCATGGCTCTGCTTGTACATGGGGCAAGCCAATGTCAGCTGGAAACTAAGCCAAGCTAAGTCTTCAAACTTGGCTCATTAGTCAGTCAAAGATAATCCAGTTGTTAACAGAAATCTTGCTAAGGGGCAAGCTCATAATGTGAGTATAAAAGGATAGTTAACAAATGTATTTTGCAAGACATAAAAATCAATGAAAATCAATTTTTCTCTTGCAAATTATTTCTCCTCAATTCTTGATCTTCAAGGTCCCTACAACCTTCTCATGATATCAGAGCCACTTGACAGACGTCAATGGCGGATCTACGTTCTAGTTCAACTTCAGCACCAATAATAAGCAGTGACAACAGGTCATCCTTCTTGAAATCCATGGATGTCTCTACAATAGCTAAATCCCTAAACTTCAACCTTCCAATCAAGCTTAACAACACCAAATATGGCTTTTGGAAAGCACAGGTCGTAGTAGCAATTCGTGCTTTCGGCCTTGATCATCTCATATCAACTAGTAAATCACCTCCAAAGAAATTCATCAACACACAAATTGCTGATTCTGCTTCAACAGAGCCTCAAATTAGTGAGGAATACATCATGTGGGAGAGAGCTGATCAACTTCTTCTCTGTTGGCTCTTCTTTACTCTGAGCGAGTTAGTTCTTGGTCAAGTGACTTGTTGTACAAGTCTTTGGAAGCTTGGACTACACTTGAGAAGCTATTTGCACAACAATCCACAGCTAGGATCTTGCAGCTTCGAGAACAATTGCAGACTTAGAAGAAAGGTACTCTTGCTATCTCTGACTTTATGATGAAACTGAGACAAATTGCAGATGAAATGGCCGCTGCAGGATAACTTATCACAGACAACGAACTTATCTTGCACATACTTAATGGTGTTGGCCATGAATATGATCCAGTGGTGGTCTTGATCACTTCACAGAAACACACAATGTCAGTTCAAGATGCTCAATTTCAGCTGATGTTGCACGAGCAAAAAATAGAGCAATTGAATATAGTCTCAAAGCTTGATTTGAGTTCTTCATCAGTCAATTATGCTTCAAGTGTTGGTGAGAAGAGGTTTCAACAAAACAACCAACAAACTTCTAGGGCTAGAGGTAATGGTGGAAGTCGTGGCAGGAACAAAGGTGGAAGCTATGGTAGAGGTTAGCAAAAAGTGGTTTGTCAGGTTTGTGGAAGACCAGGCCATATGGCACTCCAATGTTACCATCGATTTGATATTTCTTGTCACCTTCAAAGGCAGAATCAGTCATACAACAATGTGTCCAACTCAATGCCAGTCCACGCAAATGTACATCAGAACTCAGAATCCATTGCAACATCAAACACAATTGTTGATCCAGCTTGGTATGTTGATTCTGGAGCAACAAATCACATCACACCTGATCTGAACAACTTGGCCAGTCATTTAAGCTACAATGGATTTGATAAAGTGTTATGGGAAATGATGAGTGTCTAAAGATTTCTAATGTAGGAGACACACAAATCCAATCTCACACTCAGCCTCCTAAGCCCTTAGTCTTGAAAAATGTTTTGCATGTCCCTCAAATAAAAAAGAATCTACTCAGCATTTCGAAGTTCACAAAGGATAACAATTCATTTGCTAAAATATATGATAATTCTTGTGTTTTTAAGGACAAGATTTTGGGGAGACCTTTGCTCAAAGGCAAGCTTGATGGTGGTCTCTATCAACTACAGCTCAAGAAAGCACAATAAAACAAGTTTTGCAATCTTTCCTCTGTTTCAAATTACTCTAAGCAAAGTAGAACAAGTGTTGATAGTTGTTTAGTAAATAAAACAAATGACTCTTGTAGTATAAATAAGAAAGAGTTGGTTGCTATGTCTGCTAGTCAAATGCATTCTAAGATTTGGCATGCAAAATTAGGTCATCAATCTTGTAAGATGTTCAAACAAGTTATAAAGAAACTTCATTTTGATTGCAAGGTCTCTGAATTAGATTTTTGTGATTCTTGCAAGCTTGGAAAGGTTTATCAACTACCATTTCCAAGGCTTCAAATCACAACCAAACAACCTTTAGAAATAGTGTATTCAAATTTGTAGGGACCCTCTCTGTTTCAGTCCACAGAAGGTTATAGGTATTACATTATATTTGTGGATGCATTTACTAGATTTACTTGGTTCTATCCACTTAAATTGAAGCCTGATGCACTCTCAACTTTCTTGAGTTTCAAAAGACATGTTGAACTTCAATTAGATCACAAAATCAAGTGTTTACACACTGATATGGGTGGTGAATTTAAAACATTCTTGCCTGTCTTGAAAGAAGCTGGTATTCAAGTAAGGTTTTCTTACCTATATACCTATCAGCAAAAGGGTGTTCCCAGAAAGGAAACACAGACACTTGGTTGAGATGGGTTTGATGTTATTAGCTCATGCATCAATGCCATTGATTTTCTGGGTTGAAGCCTTCTCCACTGCAGTCTTTCTCATCAATAATCTTCCTTCTAGTGTGTTAAACTTTGTATCTTCTTTCGAGAAGTTATATCACCAGCCTAATTACCATTTTCTCAAGACTTTTGGGTATAGTTGTTTTCCATATCTCAAGTGTTACTCAACCAACAAGCTAAATTTTCATTCAGCTAAGTGTATCTTTCTCGGATACAGTCCAATGCACCGAGGTTACAAGTGTTTGCACAGCTCAGGAAGAGTATACATCTTCAGGAATGTTGAATTTAATGAAATAGAGTTTCCTTACCTTCAACTTTTTCCACCAAAAGTCTTAAATTCTGACAGTTTAAAGGCTGTAAGTTTACCTCCTAGCTTTCTTGCAAATAATCCTTATATCAATAGAACTAATGTTGATTCATCTGTCTCACACACAACACATGCATCCTCTCCTAATCTTACAACTAATGCTCTTACAATACCTTTTTCAATTCCTATATTACCCCATCCAAACTTGCCCAAGCAAGCAATCTCAACTAATATTCACCCTATGTTGACTAGGTCCAAAATGACGCTTTCCTAATGTCTACTGCTGTAGTATACCAATCCCCACATGCCTTGTCTGCTATTTTAGAACCCACAACAATAAAAGCTGCCCTTCAGTATAAAAGGTGGTTTGTAGCAATGACAGAAAAGTTTGAAGCCCTCCAATGAAATAACACCTGGACACTTGTCCCTTATACTGCTTACATGAATCTAGTAGGGTGCAAATGGGTCTTTCGCACCAAATTTAATCAAAATGGTTCAGTCTCAAAGTTGAAAGCTAGGCTTGTTGCCAAGGGTTTTCATCAAACTCCTAGCTTAGACTACTTTGACACCTATAACCCTGTTGTCAAAGCCTCCACCATTCGAGTAATCTTCACTTTAGTTGTGTCAAATGGATGGCCAATCCAGCAAATTGATATCAACAACACATTTCTGAATGGTGAACTCACTGAGATGGCGTACATGTCTCAGCCAGACGGATTTACTGATCCTCATCAACCACAGCATGTGTAGAGGTTGAACAAAGCTCTTTATGGCCTCAAATAGACCCCAAGAGCTTGGTTCACCAAGCTAAAAATTGCTCTTTTTGCTTGGGGATTTAAAAACTTCACCTATGATGTCTCTTTATTCTTCAAGATTGATTATGATTGCGCTATCTATTTACTGGTATATGTTGATGATAAACTCATCACTGGCCCTAACTCTACATAGATTCAGCAAGTCATCACTTACCTCAACACTCATTTTGCTCTCAAAGTTCTTGGATAGTTAGCTACTTCCTTGGTTTTGAAGTTTATAGGAACTTTTCTGGTCTTTATCTATCTCAATTAAAATATACCATAGATCTCTTTGCCAAAACCGACATGCTTGATTCCAAACCAACATCTTATCCCACAACTGCAAGCGTCAAACTCTCCAGAGACTCTGGTATTCCTTTTGTTGACCCTTTCTTGTATCGTAGCACCATTGGTGCTCTTCAATATCTAACACACACAAGGTCAGATATATCCTACATTGTCAACAAGCTTAGCCAATTTTTGGTTGCCCCTACTACTATCCATTGGTTAGCTTGTAAATGGGTTTTGAGATACTTAAAGGGTACCATTGGCTATGGTTTGAGCTTTACTCCCCATGCATCTCTCACCCTAGAAGCTTTTAGCGATGCAGATTAGACCAGCTTTCTTGATGATCGTCACTCCACTACAGGTCTGTGTGTCTTTCTTGGTGGAAATCTTGTTACCTGGTCATCGAGGAAACAGACAGTGGCTCTCGATCAAGCACCAAAGCTGAATATCGAGCTTTAGCTCACACCATTACAGAGGTTTTTTGGCTTAAGTCCTTGCTATCCGAACTTGGTATTTCCTTCCCTTCTTGTCCTGTCATCTGGTGTGACAATACGAGTGCCCAATCCTTGGCTCAAAATCCAGTGTTCCATGCCCGCACCAAACATATTGACATTGATACTCATTTTATTCGTGAAAAAGTCGAATCTAATGAAGTATTGATTCAATATGTATCAACGCAATATCAAACTGCAGACATTTTGACAAAAGGGTTGTCTCAAGATCGGTTCCTCTTTCTCAGGTCCAAACTGAAGCTGGTTTCTTCACCCCAGTTCAGTTTGAGGGGGCATGAAGAGCAATGTATTCCTGCAGCCTCTGAGGTTACTTCTGCAACACAAAATCAGGAACCTAGGCATGTGGCAGCTTCTGAAGTTCTTCTTAATCAATCCATGGCTTCTATAGATACTCTGTAGCTAAGAGCTAAAGGCACAACTCTACTTGTACATAGGGCAAGCCAATGTCAGTTGGAAACTAAGCCAAGCTAAGTCTTCAAACTTGGCTCATTAGTCAGTCAAAGATAATCAAGTTGTTAACAGAAATCTTGCTAGGTGGCAATCTCATAATGTGAGTATAAAAGGATAGTTAACAAATGTATTTTGCATTACAAGAAAATCAATGAAAATTAGATTTTCCTCTTGCAAATTATTTCTCCTCAATTCTTGATTTTCAAGGTTCCTAGAACCTTCTCAATTAAATGCTTAATGTGTTTAGGTTGATTAATCATCATAGGCATATAATCAGTTAATTAATTTAGGTAAGTCCACTTGACCGTTCAAAAAAAGCTTATGGATAATTTAGTGCTCCATCAAACAAATGATGAGAATGAATTAGTTATGATAGAAATATAGGATGAATGAATTGGTAGAGTGAAGTTGTAACTCTAGAATCTAATTTCCATTGGCTGAATTTAGTTTAGTTATTTGTTTCTTTTATTTTATTTTTGTTTCATTTAATTTTTACATTTCATTATTTTGTTAGTTTAGATAAGGTATAATCTTGATTGAGTTAGTAATTAACATATATAATTTGGACAGTCTTCATGGAAACGATTTTTACTTATCACTTTATTATTTGTAGACCGTATATATTTGCGAATGTTTTTAGCGAGTATTTTTTTCACTAGAAATGTGCCATCAGTGTTACAGGTTTTAAATATGAAGGAAAGTTGGAACAAGGTGAATCTTCTGCTTTTGCACAATGTAGTATCCAACAACTTAAAGATTTTCGTAGCATGGAAGCTTCATTGTCAATCCAAGTTTTGTGATAGAAATCTTGAATATTAAGTATTAATATAAGAAACAGTGAGCTAATAGTAATTCATGGTTCTTACCAAAAGAAAAATATGTGTTTTTCAAGTGTGTGCACAGCAATTTGGCATTCAAATTTCTCTCCTTTTATTCCTGTATTTAAAATTATAAAAGCAAAAGAGATTTAAAAGAAAGTAGCAACCATTATGTTAGCCATTATGTTAGTGAAAACATAAGAATACCATGCATTTTTCATTACAGCAGCATATGTGAAAACAACCACAATACAAAACTCACATTGATATTTCTGATTCTCACTATACAATCAAATAAAAACTAAATCAATGGTTCTCGAATAATCAAAATTTTACAGATCAAGCATTTGATTCATATTGTCAGATTTTGTTAAGACTTGGTATGGATATGGATGTTTTTAATGCAGATAAGGATTGAGATTTTCTTAGGATGTGGGTTATCATAGGCATAATTAGTCAATTTTTCACTTTATTGATATTAAAAGAAACAGAAGCAATCGTGGAAGGAGAAATTAATGGTTGGAAGAAAGGTTGGCCATCTAAGAACTCCAGCCATTAGTGTAAACCCTCTATTTTTATATTGTACGGATTTCTTAGAAATAGTCCCTAAGTATTGATTAGAGACCCTAAATGGTTTATGAAAAGACTTACGATCATAGAGAACTCATAGGGATTGATTTAAACTCAATTGGAGATTAAGCAGGAAGTTAAAATAGTAAATGAAATCAAAAAATTTTTAAGGAAATAAGGGACTAAATTGAAGATAAGCTTTAAAATTGTGGTCATAGTAAGATTTAGCTAAAAGCTAAGGGAGGAGAATGAAATTTTCTCAGGGCGTAAGTGGAATTTTGTAGATTGTTGGGGAGGAAATTAGAAGACAAAAACTTTGATGGTTGACTTCAAAATCAAAACAGAACCAGACCCGAAGCTATCGCAAACGTGAAGAAGAAGAAGAAGAAAGAAAGAAGAAAGAAAAGAAAGAGAAGAAGAAAGAAGAAGGAGTGACACCGGCGACGAGCAGCGCCGACCACTGCCAATCGACCAGCCGAGGAGCTCGCCAAGCTTGCTGACCAGCTCATCCAGTCGCCGCTATTGAGCAGAACTCGTCGCGGAACCGAAGCAAATGACCGTGCGAACCAGATCCGTTGACCGCATGAAACCGACAGCCGACCGGAGCAGAAACGTTGAGCTTTTATCGCGAGCTGAACCCGACCAGAACAAGAGCAGAATCGAGCTGTAATCGCGCAGAACCGAGCGTGTTGATGAGTCTGTCAACGTGCCTAGTAGCTCTTCACACCCAGAACCATCACCTTAGCTTGATAGACCCGAGCGACCGTAGGTGGATGCGGAGCACTTAGCACAGGCAATAGCAGTGGCAATTAATCAGCCGCGAGAGGCTCGAGTGACCATAGAGCGCGCCCAGAAGTTATAAGATGCTCAGATGAACAGAGAGTGGAATTTTCAGCCTTCCTACTCAGAGACAGTGTTAAGAAGTGGTAGAAGGCACATGAGAGGTCGCATCCAGAGGGAGTTATTTGGGCAGGATTTCAAAAGGAATTCAAGAATCAGTTTTTCCCTAAAGCATATAAGGATGCAAAGATTGAAGAATTCTTCAAGTTTGAACAGGGGAGCTTCATAGTGGCAGAGTATGAGAGGAAGTTACAGAATACCTCAGATTGATTACTTTCATTGCTACAGACGAAGAGCAGAAGATAAATAGATTTATGTCAGGTCTCAACTCAAAGATCAGGGCTTATGTTACCTCTGCTGCACATACCAGATATGCGGAGTTGGTACAGGCAGCCACTAGAGTAGAGAAGACAGTGGCAACTTTCCCCAAGCTAAAGAAATTCGAGCAAAAGCGCGGATGGACAGGTAATCCGCAAGGCAGCTCCAGTAAGATGACAAAGAGTGAAGGCCAGTCTTCCTTCACGGATAGCCGCAGACAATCCCGGATAGCCCGTAGTAGCCATAGTTCGGTGGGACAAACGGGCGGATCTAAGAGTCAGTAGAGCAGCAAGTTCAGACAGCGATGCCCTAAGTATGGCAGACCACACACAGGAGAGCGTATGCAAGGCAAGACTGGGTGTTACAGATGTGGTCAGGAGGGCCACTTTATGCGGGATTGTCCATGACAGTCGCGCCTCAGCAGACAGAGACCAGGACAGAGGCGCAAGAGCAGCTTAGTGGGAGCAGAGGACCCGACAGAAGAGGTCCTCATGTTAGAGGATCAACGGTTACAAAGAGGCCCAGTGGAGGCCCCAGTGGCCAGAGTATATGTCGCCACTCAATAGCAGGCAGATGCAGCGCTAGATATAGTGATAGGTATGGTTACTATATTTGGTACAGCGGCGCATGCATTGATTGACCTAGGGGCTACACATTCCTTTGTGTCAGGATACTTTGTGGATAGGGTTAGGATAGATGTGAGCCCTTCAAAGTGTAGTATGTTAGTCTCACTTCCCACAGGAGATTTCCTCATTACAGATAGAGTATTCTTGAGAAGTGAGGTAATTATTGGGGGTCAAGTATTTGAAGCTGATTTGGTGATACTAGCTATCCATGATTTTGACGTGATCCTAGGTATGGATTGGCTAGCAAAACATAGAGCCACCCTCGACTGCTATAGGAAAGAGGTTAGGTTGAGTATACCTGAGGGATTTGAGGTTATTTTTTGTGGAGATAGGAAGATACTCCATATCAGTTCGATCAATGCGGTAAAAGCTAGTAAAATGCTTAGGAAGGCGTGCCAAGGATACTTGGCTTATGCAGTGGGACCGGAGAATGATGAGGTGAAGTTAGAAGAGATTCCTGTGATTAGAGAGTTCTTAGATGTCTTTCCAGATGACCTCCCAGGGTTACCTCCAGATAGGGAGATAGAGTTTGAAATCGAGCTAGCACCAGGTACAGAACCTATCTCCATTACGCCATACAGAATGACACCAGTAGAGTTGAAAGAATTGAAGGCCCAAATGGAAGAATTGCTAAGTAAAGGATTCATCAGGCCAAGTACTTCACCTTGGGGAGTACCTGTCTTATTTGTGAAGAAAAAAGATGGAAGCTTCAGGTTATGTGTTGACTACAAACAATTGAACAGGGCAACCATTAGGAATCAATATCCGCTACCGCGTATTGATGACTTATTTGATCAGTTACAGGGTGCTAAGGTATTCTCTAAGATTGATTTGAGGTCAGGTTATCATCAATTGAAGATACGCAGGGAAGATGTGCCTAAGTCAGCCTTCAGGACTCGATAATGGTATTATGAGTTTTTGGTGATGACATTCAGATTAACTAATGCCCTAGCTGCTTTCATGGACTTAATTAACAGAATCTTCAGGACCTATTTGGACCAGTTCGTCATTGTGTTTATTGATGACATCCTAGTGTATTCAGGCCGCCGCGAACAGCACGCAGAGCACTTGAGAGTCGTGCTACAGACATTGAGGGAGCATAAGTTGTATGCCAAATTCAGTAAGTGCCAGTTTTGGCTAGACAGAGTTGCCTTCTTGGGTCATGCGGTATCCGTAGAGGGTATATCAGTTGATCCCCAGAAGGTAGAGGCAATAGTCAGTTGGAAGCCACCCAGGAATGTGACCGAGGTCAGAAGTTTCTTAGGCCTAGCAGGTTATTATAGGAAGTTCGTGGAGAGGTTTTCCAAGATAGCAGTTCCCTTAACAAAGTTGACAAGAAAAGATGAGAAGTTTGAATGGTCAGCTGCGTGCCAGAAGAGTTTTGAAGAGTTGAAACATAAATTGACTTCGGCGCCTGTACTTACACTACCATCAGGGACAGAGGGCTTCACAGTGTATTATGATGCTTTCAGACAGAGTTTAGGATGTGTGTTGATGCAAGAGGGTAGGGTAATAGCTTATGCTTCAAGGCAATTAAAAAAGCATGAAGTGAATTACCCAACACACGACTTGGAGTTAGCAGCCGTTGTGTTTGCTTTGAGGATTTGGAGGCACTACCTTTATGGAGTTCCCTGTAGAATCTTTACTGACCACAAGAGTTTGCAATATCTATTCACCTAGAAAGAGTTGAATATGAGGCAGAGAAGGTGGATAGAGTTAATCAAGGATTATGATTGCACTATAGAATACCATCCTAGCAAGGCGAATGTTGTGGCAGATGCCTTAAGTCACAAGGCCATAGGTTCCCTAGTCCAGCTAAAGGCAAAATATCTCCCTCAGTTGATTGAGTTGAGATCCATGGGTGTCAAGTTAGAGGTGACGAATTCAAGTGCATTGCTAGCTGCATTCCTCGTCTGTCCAGTGTTGATTGACAAGATCAGAGAATTTCAGGCCCAAGATCCTTAGTTGAGCAAGTTAAAATGGGAGATAGAGGTTGGAAAGCAGAGCAGCTTCATGTTGAGGGATGATTAGACGCTTGTCTTGGGTAATAGGTTATGTGTGCCAGATTTAGGAGATTTGAGGAACGAAATCATGACAGAGGCACACTCATCAGCTTATGCCATGCACCTAGAGAGCACAAAGATGTATTGAACTCTGAGAGACTATTATTGGTGGAAAGGGATGAAGAGAGACATAGTAGAGTTCATAGCCAAATGTTTAACCTGCCAACAGATCAAAGCAGAGCACCAGAAGCCAGCAGGTTTACTACAGCCCCTACCGATCCCTGAGTGGAAATGAGAGAGGATTACTATGGATTTTGTGGTAGGGTTACCGAGGACTCAGAGTGGGCATGATGCTATATGGGTGATTGTTGATCGATTGACGAAGTTCGCTCACTTTTTAGCGATTAAGAATACCTATTCCCTGGATAGATTGGCGCAGTTGTACGTAGATGAGATTGTAAGATTGCATGGCACCCCAGTATCTATCGTATCAGACAGAGACCCTCGATTCACATCTCGATTCTGGCCTAAGCTACAGGAAGCTTTAGGTACCAGGTTACATTTCAGTACGGCCTTTCACCCACAGATGGATGACCAATCTGAGAGGACTAACCAGACCCTTGAGGATATGTTGAGATCTTGTGTTATGGAATTCAGGGGGAGCTGGGATACTCACCTACCACTGATAGAGTTTGCCTACAACAACAACTACTAGTCCAGTATAGAGATGGCACCATATGAAGCGTTGTATAGCAGGAAATGTAGAACCCCAGTTTGCTGGGATGAGGTAGGTGAAAGGAAATTGATTGGCCCAGAGATTATCCAGATCATTACAGAAAAAATAAATGTGATCAAAGAAAAGCTGAAGATAGCCAGTGACAGGCAGAAAAGCTATGCAGACAATCGAAGAAGAGAATTGGAATTTTAGGTGGGTGACAGAGTGTTCCTGCGGATATCACCATGGAAAGGAGTGTTAAGATTTGGGAAGCGAGGCAAGCTGAGTCCACGATACATAGGGCCGTATGAGATCGTGGAAAGGATTGGAGAGGTGGCTTATAGATTAGAACTGCCACCAAAGTTAGCAAATATCCACGACGTATTCCATGTTTTCATATTACGGAAGTATGTAGCAGATCCTTCACATATTCTTAGAGAACAACCGGTGCAACTTAGAGAGAATTTGACCTATGAAGAGCAGGCTGTAGAGATCTTGGATCGTAGAGAGGAAGTGTTGCGTCGTAGAGCGATACCATTGGTTAAAGTCTTGTGGAGGAATCACGGATATGAGGAAGCTACATGGGAGCATGAGGAGCAGATACGTGCTCAGTATCCTCACCTATTTGAGTAAAGTATGTAATTTAATTTCGAGGACGAAATTTTTATAAGGAGGGGAGAAATTGTAAACCCTCTATTTTTATATTGTACGGATTTCTCAGGAATAGTCCCTAAGTATTGATTAGAGACCCTAAATGGTTTATGGAAAGACTTACGGTCATAGAGAACCTATAGGGATTGATTTAAACTCAATTGGAGATTAAACAGGAAGTTAAAATAGTAAATGAAATCGAAAATTTTTTAAGAAAATAAGGGACTAAATTGAATATAAGCTTTAAAATTGTGGTCATAGTAAGATTTAGCTAAAAGTTAAGGGAGGAAAATGAAATTTTCTCAGAGCGTAAGTGGAATTTTGGAGATTGTTGGAGAGGAAATTAGAAGCCAAAAACTTTGATGGTTGACTTCAAAATCAAAATAGAACCAGACCCGAAGCTATCGCAAACGCGAAGAAGAAGAAGAAAGAAAGAAGAAAGAAAAGAAAGAGAAGAAGAAAGAAGAAGGAGTGACGCCAGCGACGAGCAGTGCCTACCACTGCCGACTGACCAGCCGAGGAGCTCGCCAAGCTTGCCGACCAACTCATCCAGTCGCCGCCGCTGAGCAAAACTCGTCGCGGAACTGAAGCAGATGACCGTGCGAACCAGATCCGTTGACCATGTGAAATCGACAACCGACCGGAACAGAAACGTTGAGCTGTTATTGCGAGCTGAACCCGACCAGAACAAGAGTAGAATCGAGCTGTAATCGCGCAGAACCGAGCTCGAAACCAGCTCTCTACCCGCTCGAATAGACAGCAGATCGACGATAGAAACCGACGCCGATCGACGGTGAAAACAGTTGCAAGTTGCGGCGAAGCCGAGAGGGAAAGAGAGAGAGGAAGAGAGGAGGAAGAAGAGAGGAAAAATCTAGCCCAGATCTGTTACTAAAACCAGTCCAAAAACAGCTCGAAAATCAGCCCCAAAACGAAGTTAACGCGAAAGAAAAAAGGGTGAGTTATTTAAGTTTGAAATTGATGATTTCGTTGGTGTCTAAGTTGATTCGAAATGGGCTTCGTTATGATTTGTTTGTTGGTTGTTTTTGAGTGAAAACGAGTTGAAAAATAAGTGGATTTAAGCATATTGGGAGTTTAGAAAACCAAAGAGTTAGAGAGAAACCAAAACGTGCATTAAACTAGTTTAAAGGGCAATTTTATAAATGGGCCCATATGGCGTTCGTTGAGAGTTTGGATGACCCTAATGAGTTTAATTAGGTGTATTGAGATTAATAAAAGTCGAAGGGTAAATTAAGGAAACGAAAATGAAGAGTTACGCCTAAAAAGGGTCACTTAGAGGAGATTATGTAATTTTTTTATTATTTCGAGTTTCCAGAAGTTGACGCGGACGTAAATTTACGAATATATGTGTTGTGTAGGTGAAGAGCATCCGACCGGATTACGAGAGGGCTTTTAAAGCTCATCCGAGTTAAACCCAAGTTTAAGGTGAGTGCACTTTCAAAGAGTTTTCTAAAGTGATTTTATGCTTTTGCATTGATAAGCTAAATTTATGTTTTTGCATGTATAAGTTCTTGTATTTAAATACATGTATTGTATTTGTAAAATAAACGAGTCCAATGACTCAAGTTTAAAGCTTTCAAGCTAAAGCTTTTGTGCTTGTGCACCAAGTATAAAGATTTGTAAGGCATGACATTAGAGAAAAATAAAGTTTTCAAAGGCCATAAGTACCCACCAGTTTATCAAGTTCAGACCCGTACGGTATATCCCACTTAGTAAGATAAGGGTTGGAGGAAACGAGTCACTAACTGTGTGGTTAGAGCTATGAGTGAGTGTGTCGCCCCTACTTTGTGGGATATGGTCTCGCACTACGGTTAGCGATGTAGAATTCCGCACGTAGTTACTGAGAGGTCTCAGAGAGTTGGTTGCGGTAGATGTCAGATACATCGCCTTGTGACCTACCACACCTGCGGCCTTAGCTAAGTTGCTGTGTGGTCAAGAGATTAGGGTTACGAATGGTGCTTTTATAAAGTTCAGTTATTTTAAGTATATTCAGATTTATGCTTTACAAGTTTATTATAAATTGTTTATATTAATGCTATGCAATTGAATGAGATTTAAGAAATAGAAACTTTTATTAAAGTTTTCTAAGGAGGAAGTTTTTGAAAAGTTAAGTTAAGTTTATAAGCTATTGCACTCATTGAGCTTTATAGCTCACTCTTCAAATTGTTTTTAAAACCCCACCCCCCACCCCCCCCCCTCCCCCCCCCCCCCCCCCTCCCTCCTCTCAGGTACTCGTGTGGGTGAAGACTAGTGAAGCCTCTCTCCTCCGTATTCAAATGGGCGCAAGTATTGGTAATTGCTTTTTGAAGAATGTAATATGCATATTTTGAGTCTTTTGTATATTGCATATATTTTGTACATTATGCATAAAAAAAGTGATATCTTTTGAGTTGTGTAAAAGTGCATTATTTTGTGCTTGAAAAATCAAGCTTACTAGATTTAAAATTGCATGTTTATACCTTGTCTTTGAAAGTTTTAAATTTTTGTGATTATGTTGATAAACTGATTGCGAGAAGTTGGGTTGGATTGTGATTATAGTTTGAAGTGTCCAAATTGCTTTTCAGGTTTTTTTGGTTTATCCCAATTACAGTTGTTATGCTGCCGGTTTTGAGTTTTAAAAATGACCAAATGAATAGTGTCAAACCAACCCAAACTATTTCAACTTTAAGGTTTAAAAGATTATGCTTTCGCTAAAGTTAAGTTTCAAGTTAAGAGGGTTCGCTCCTCGAATGTCTTCTTCCCCATCAAGATGGGCTTAGAGGGATTCGTTGGGGTGCCCGGGCATACCATTCGGATAGGTGCCTAGTGGCGGTCCGAATTGGGGCGTTTCAATTAGAGAGGTGTTGCTTAATTTTTTTAATAAACCAATTTATTAAAACCTTACAAGTTAGTGCACAAATCGTTTGATTGAGTACAGCAACAAACAATGGACGATCCTACGAGAAGTTTCAAATTACTTTAATTTTAAGTTTATTTAAAACTTAAACTAAAAACAAATAAATTAAATAAAAGGGTTTGGAATTTGGAATTAAGACTAAATTAAATTAATGCAAAAAATTAAAATAAAGAAAATCAATAAGAAAAACTTAGTTAGGACTTCCTATCTACCACTAAACAATCCTTCAATTTGCTCAAAAGATTAATAAAGCAAAATCATGATAATCATGATGAAGATATTCACGACAATATATGATTAACTTATGCAATATAGATTCTTTCTTAGGTAGTATGTAAATCGTATGATGTCTACGTAGATGTGTATGTTCCTAATTATAATCTAACGTGATATTTACTTAAGTTTAAACATTGGAATCCATTAAACATTAGAAGAATATGAATATCACACAAATCCTAGAATATGATGTCTATCCTAGGTATCTATGAATTAATATCCTTCAATTAGTTCGTCAGCAATTGATTGTTGCAAATAAATAATACGCCCATATGATGTGCAGTTTATATTCATATAATATAATCCTATAATTATACTTCTAAAGTGATCAATCAAAAAAACATAATAAATAAAATAAAATAAAACTAGAGACATTAAATTCATCATGCAAAACATAAAAGTTTATTGAAAAGATAAACAAATTGAGTTCATGTCTAAGGCTTCAAGTTAGTCCTAACTAATAAACTAACCACATAAAAATAAAAATAAAACTAAGAAAAAAAAAAAGATAGAACCGAAGCCTTCAATCTTGCTCCTCCACTTCTCTCTCCCCTCTCTAATGTTGTATGTCAACTGAATGGTGAAAGCACCTATTTTTAGACACTCAATCCTTAAGAGCCAAGATTTCCTCAATTGAGAAGGATTTCACTTCCAACTTCGAATTGGAATTAAGTTTTAATATAGAAAGTGAATCCCTTTTGTTTTTGAATTAAAACTTTTCCTAATTTACTTAACTCATTTAATTAGAACGTGACAAGGTTTAGAAAATTGATTAGAAATGCTAAAAGAGAAAATCTAAATTTCTTATGTTTTTCCATAACTGTCAAGTCTCGTGATAGCCTAACTTTTAAGCACTAAACTTGTCATAACTTTCTCTAAAAAATTCTTATTGATGAATTGTCAGCAGTTATGAAAACTAGACATCCGGAGTTTTAATTTGATATATTATGGCTCATATAACTCAAACTGTGCGCTTCATACAAGCGCTCGCAATTCATGTCACTTTTCTGCTCAAGAATTCTGCAATTTCTTTTTAGAACATTCTCCAATTTCTTGAGCAACAATTAATCTTTAAAAATCCTTTAATTCCATCATTTTTCTTACAAAGCCTAATTCAAAACATAAAAACACAAAACAAATTAAAAACACCAACTCTACACAAAAACATAGCATAAATAATAGGTAAAATAAACATAAAACATTATTAGTTATTGACCCAGCAAAAGGGTACCAAAAAAAAAAAAAAAACTAGCCCTCCATTGTTCTCTATCATTAACAGGGCCCCACAAAATGAGGAGGTTAGAGAAATTTACCTCACATAAAATAATGAAAACCGTATTTTCAATTCTATTGATGATTTGTAGAATGAAACTCTATGACATAGTCCTTTAAATTAACCTGAGTTTAGAAGTACAAACAAGAGTGAAGTTCTAGAGAAGAGAGTGGGAAAGAAGCAGAATGACTAAAAGAATTCTGAGTACATCATCAAAATTCAGTTATTCAAAGTAAATCAAAGATCTTCAAAGAATCAACATTTTAATAGATTAATAATGTACCAGATATTAGCACATTCTAAGTATGAAGATCAACAACATAAGTGACAAAGCCAAACAATGACTATCAAAATAACCAACTACGTAAATATTAGGGAGTAAATTGAAGTTAGCATAAGCATCTCCTAAGTAGATCATCACTTGCACTATTAAAAAAGTTTCTTAATATCTCCTAGTTAATTAATTTATGTAATGTATATGTCCAATCTTGAATTGCACAAGGATTTATTCCTTGTGAAAAAAAAAAAAAAAAAAAAAAAAAAGGAAAAGAAGAAAAGGAGGAGACTGAAAACAGATATTTTGATGAATTGTTCGTGAGGTCTTTCTTTCAACATTCAAATGTTAAGAACGTAAAGTACCAAATGCACCATCTTATTCATGACTTGGCTCAGTCAAATTTCTAGCCCCTAATGTTACATGGGCAACAGCTTTTCAGACTGGATGACAGGCGAGCTCATCAAAAATCTACATACCCTAACCTTTAATGGTTGCACTGGATATGAAAGTGAACGTTGTGACGACGCAATCTGTGATGTTTAGAAGCGTGGTCAAGGATGGCTACACAAACTCGACTATCCGTCATTAGTGAGGTTCTTGCAAAGGTCATCAAGTGGTGGAATATGCATGAGATCAGCAAGCTTCTGAACGAGAAAGAGTTGAAGGAGTGGGTGAGTCATTTCATCGACACTGACGGCAACCAGAGTAGCCTTAACAAACTCCACGATCTATTTTTGGTGGCACACTACCTGGAAGTGCCAATGCTGGCGGACTGTTGCAGCAAGGAGGTTGCGATAAAATTAAAAAGGAAATTACCGGAGGAGATTCGTAAATTGTTTAATATAAAGAATGATTTTAGTGCAGAAGAAAAAGAACAAATTGGACAAGGGAACCAGTGGATTGTTCATCCATAGATTTTTTTTATTTTTTTTTTTTAATGCTTTTCAAAAAATTAAAAAAAAAAAAAAATTAGTGGAGAATTTGGTTTTTTATTTTTTTTTAAATGTTATTATTACTATTCATAAATGTGTCCTTTTTTAAGGTGTATAGCTTACAAATCAGAAGGATGGAACCCACAATCTCATATATGGTGGGAAGGTACTAAGCCAACTACACTAGTAGTCGGTAAATCCATAAATATTAATTATTATAATATTAAATTGAGATAAACCACCAATTAAGGATTTTAATTAAAATACGTTGTATATAATTTTTCTCTATAAATTACTGTTGTCATAATTGAATTAGTTGCCGTTGAATTTTGATAAACAAATTTTATAATTATATTGTTGTTGAATTTTAATAAACTAGGTATTATGTAAACCATGTGTGATTGTCAAAATTTAATTAAGATAAACTGTCATTGAATTTCAATAAACTGGGTCGATATAAATGGTGCACTATCTACTATTACTATTACCATTGAATTTTAATTAACTGTAGACAATATATATTGTGTACTACCATCGAATTATAATTGACATAAACTATCAATGAATTTCAATACAATTTGTAGGTATAAACTGACGTGACCCATCTCGACCATTCTCTTGAGTCCAAAAGAATCTCATGAAAATTGATAGAACCCAACTTCACCCTATTTTGAGTCAAGGAGGATGTCGTAGAAACTATCATCTTTCTAACTAAAATATGAATTTATGAAATACATTTTAGAAGAATCATCATAAATCCCATGCTTTTCTCATAAATTTAATAATTAATAGACCAAAATTCTTTACATTTTTAGTATTGAACCCCTTTACTGAATATATAAAATATTCATATAATATCTGAAAAAGATATTTTATGTGTAATAGTATTCTTAAAATATATGTAAGAAATTTGATTAATTAAAAATAATATATCTAAATGCAGACTGTTTACCATCATATGGTCTTTCTCACGATTTAAAATAATCTATGCGAACTAACGATAGATACTTGAAAAAAATGAGTTTTGTAAAAAAAAAAAAAAAAGTACTAACGCCCAATGAGTGGATATTACTTTTCTAAAATAATATTTCTAAATAAAATATAACATATTTCTGGTAGTAATAAATAATCTTTCATGGTTAATACACATTCATATTTAAACAATAAAATTGAATTCAAATCTCATATCATAATAAAACTATAAATATTATATGTATGAATAATTTTTACAACTTTAATAAAATATAATTTGAAAATATTATCAGTAAATCTTTCTTAATCTTTTTCAAATAACTGTATAGTCTTCTCAAGTTTGACCACCATGCTTCAAGCCTCCGTTGGACCCCTATCCATGGACTTATGAGTCTTATACACATGTGTGAGTCCCCAGTCTCAATATTCTGAAAATCTCTTTCTTTACGACCAAACTCAACATATAACATCTAGAATCTAAAAATCTACACCAATTATTATGCAGGAAAATTTGTTGTACATGGTGGAGGTACTTAATATACACACAGAGTAAGGGATAATATTTGTCATATATGTGTTGAGTGACTCAATGACTCTCTCGACATTTAGCATACATGTGTTTGGTGACTCTAAGACTTACACATATGTGGTCTGACTGTTAGAGGGGAGGGTACAACCTTAGTATTCTGAAAATATTTTTGCTTTATTTTTGAAGCTTAAACAATACACATAATTCTTTTTTTGAATATACATGTAATTTTAGATAAATACTTTTCTCAAAACATAATAAATATTCTTTCTTGAAATATAACACAATATTACTCAAAGCATTGTAAAATTATTCTCATCATAAACTGAAGCTAAAAAATAAAATTCTAATTAAATTTTTGATACGTATACATATATACTGATATGTAATAATTCTCATTTTAATCATAAAACATAATTGATAATCCAAAAACATTATTTAAAAGAATAAATATTTCATTTCCAATCATTAATGAAAGTTGAAATATAAATAAACATAGCTAAATCAAGTCAATTAAAATAAAGTAATCCACTCACAGAACTCATTTGCACAAATCTGAATCAAAAAGTGGTTCTCATTTGATTTTTCATAACCTTGTATCTACCCTAAAATCACATAAACTCAATTTAGAACTTCTATAAAAATCAACTAATTTTATGGATTTTCATTAAAATAAATAATTTATCCGGATAAATCAGACATCCAAATATTCTATTTTACCATCCTGAACTTTCTCCTATTTTTCCTCTCTCTGTTCGTTCTTTTTCTTCTTCTTCCTTTCTCCTAATTTTCCTTTAAAAAAACTTTGGCCGCTATGTGTCTCTCAGTCAACACACAAATTTGACTCTTCTCAACTTTGTTAACTTTGCTTGTTGCTTGTCCTTTTTCATTTTAAATAACCTTTTGCTATGGCTTTTCTCATTCCACACCTGATATTTGCTTTGTCTTTTCTCATTTCATGCATAATCTTTGTTTCTTTTAACCGAGTAAGGATTCTCTATTAAGCTTTTGTTGGCGCTAATCTTTTTATAAGAAGAGATTAAATTTGAGTGATGTATGAGAGAGAAAAAATCTAGTAATCTTGGTCATCCACTTTTTAAAATATTGATGTATCACTAGATTATCAAAAGATTAGTAAAAAAAAAAAAGATGGTAAATAATCCTTGCTCCCTTTGACCACCTAAGATGTCAACTGGCCTCTTTTCTTCATAAAATAATAGTCAACTTGTTTTATATATATATATATATATATATATAAACAATTGGGGAACACTTAATAATTCAAAGGGTTTAATAAATCCAATAAAAATGGACAATTGATCTACAAATTGGTCTACAATTGGGCTTGCATGTATACCTAAAAATAAACAGGTTGTATTAAAACAACAATAATAAAATTGGGTTAGCACTTAAATTGGGCTCATTTATTATTGATTTCATATGGACTCAAACTTATTTTTTTGGATCTGTTTGGATTCGAGCGTTACATAAACTATGTACTACTTACTACTATGGCCATTGAGTTTTAATAAATTGTGTATGATATAATCTGTGTGCAAAAACTGAATTTTAATTCAAGTGACCATTGAATGTCATGAATAGTGTATGACATAAACAATATAGTAGCTATTACCACCATCATTGAATTTTATTAAATCACATGCTACTTTTTAACTTTAATTGAAATAAATTATAGTTGTCTTCCAATAACATGCGTCCTTCATTTGAATTTGAATTGGATAAATTGGATAGTATGACATCATTAATGGTGTACAATTATAGTAGTATACATGTTCTAGTTTTCTTTCTAATTTTAATTTTTTATTAATTAATTGAAGTTATCCTAAAATAATAGGATATTTTTTTATTAAGGTTGCCTGCAGTTTTTTCTTTTTTAAGTTTTGAAAATATCAATTTGTAAGAACTATCAAATACATAATTGATCTAATATTAAATTTTGGGAAATTTTCATATAAGTTTACTTGTTTTCGTGATTTGTCACTGTTTTAAATGTCTTATAGTCAAATTCACTGAAAAGGCCATACCAAAATAGTCCCGAAAATCTTTCAAAATTGCAAGTAATTTGCAACTTTCTCATTTATAATAAAGCTACTCCCCAATTTTTTTTTTATGAAGTATCAAATTAGCCTCTCAAATCAAACTTATGTTAGTCAACCTAACAATCAAAGTGTGAATTGCAACATTCTAGTTAAATAATAAAATAATTATATCAAAATATTGAAAAGTAAAATTATAGATAAACAGTATACTACAATAAATAAAAATTCAAGATGATAAAAATTAATTTAAATTTTTCATACTTCTTAGAAAATAAAATTTCTAAAATATTTTTCAATAAAAATAAATTTGAATAGATTTCTACTATCCATCTCTTATATGGACTATAGAGATCCAAAAGAATTAAAGAACAAAATCAAGTTTAAAAAATTGTGGATATCCTAGTAGCTTGGCTTGATAGGCATGTGAACACCTAGTCGAGAGTTGAGAAGTTAAATTCTTTTGAACTTTACTAGTCTTGATTAATTCAATTAATAATGCAAATTGAAAATGCAGTGGAAGTATGTAGTTACTCTAATAACCTAAAGAAAGGGATGGGGAGAGGCTAGAATAATTTTTAATGCACTTTTGTTGATTAATTTCAAAGTTTTATGTAGATGGAAGTACACACACACACAAATATTAATAAAGGAAAAGAAAGGAGAAGAGAGAGATGCACACAACAATTTTTAACTTTGGAAGCCAATGGAAAAAAACTATGAGACTAAAGAACTCGCTCTAGCAACTTTCCAACAAAACCCCATTATTGAAAGATGGATTACAAAGTTTTTTTGTAGCCCACTTTGTCTAGAATTCTAGACTAATAGCAGTCATCAAGTCTCACTCTTCACAGACTTAAAACCAATTGCCCATTGGTCATCTAAAATTCGCTACGGTCACATTAATCTACCTTTTTGTTTGGTCACGCATGTTTGACAAATTCTCTCCACTTATTTTCTTTAAGAAGCAAGGCCACAGTCGATCTTAAATCAATGATGATCAATGCACACATGCAGACTTAATGAATGATGTATGCACTTTTCGAATATAATGTTAGATTAAAACACTTTATGTAAGCGTAGAAGCAATAAGCACTCAACTTTAAAAATCTAGACTCAAAATAACAACCCTGATCATAAAATCTCTCACAAAATATGAAATTAAAACACAAAGAGCCATTATGAATTTATTGAACTAAAGATCCTCTAGTTGTAGTGTGGTTTATGAGAGTTAGAAACAAATTAAAATTCTTGACAACTTAAGACTCCTAACTGAATTTAGTCGAGACAATAAATCCTATTAGAAATCTAGTATTGAAAAGTTTTAATTAAACCAAACATGAATCCTATTAAGCTAATAAGGATCCTAAACATTTCAATAAATGAACTACTAGTGTTATAAGAAAAGCTTTAAGAATCTTAGAGTGAATGGTTTTCATGCATGGAATTATTCATGATATTAATGGATGTGTTTAAACTTCTTAAATCAACTTTTTAAGTGTGGTAAACAATTCAAAAAGAGTGGAAAGTGAAAATATGAAAAATGGACACAAAACGAAAAAAATGAAGACAATTGCACAGAGGGGGAACTTGAGAGGTCATCTAGCGGTCGGTAACTACTGGTTCAATGCTTAACCGGTCAGCCAATGACCATGGCAGTGAGCACACTGCCACGACCTTTGGGTCACTGCCCTAGAGGTCTAATTGTTCATCCAACTTCATGCATTCTGACAGGTTTGTTCATAACTCCTTCATCCAACCTCCAATTGATCAACATCGTGTGAGCACTTGAATCTTCTAGCCTTATTGCTAACCATCTTTTTAAATCACATTGTCTTAACTCCTTGTTCCTCAAAGTTCTTGATAAGTCTTCAATAAATCACCCCAAAACCTTAAAAGTTTAAAGAGTACAGGAAAAGAGCATCCTAATATGAAATAGACCAACTACAAAATATGAACTTAATACAAATTTTAAGTTAAAGTCAATATGTGGAATTTAAGTAATGTTATCTATGTTTAGATAAATCTACATATAAAACAGTTTTTGGTCTAATGATGTTCTGCTGATTTGGACATGAAACATGATAGCAAGTTGATGATTTTAAGATAAAGTTCGAATTTTAATACTTAGCCAGTTTGATTAAGCATGCAGATATAATAATAAAACAATCACAAGGAAAACAAGGAATTTTTTTATTTGGAAACTCTTCAAGAAAAAAAACCACGAGATCTCATCCAACAAAACCAACTCACTATATGACAAAGAATTAACACAAGTTCTAACATAAGTACAATTGAAATTGTAGGATTTACAACCTCATCACTTGCGATTGCTAGAGTCAAACTTCTATGCTTTGTTATTCTTTTTCCACCATGATAGTGATAAGCCACTTCATCCTTCAAAACCCGTTCTATTAACAAAGATATTCTATCAATCACATTCTAAATGTATATAGTTTAATTCATATTTGTATATAACCTATTAAATCTAAATATATTTAATTTAAATTTGTATGTAATTCAATAAAATCTACGCACACTTAAATGTCATTGACTTCATACATTTTATTTAAATGATGAATTTGAATGAATTTAGATTTAATAGGTTATACCCACTACACTTATATTGGCCAATTCAATGCAATGTATCAAAATCCCAAATAAAATATCAATTACTAATATCTAATGGTGAGTCAAGTAGTTTTTACCTTCAATAACTCCCAAATCCACAACACGTAATACTTAATATTTCAAAGTATCTTACATTGTCATAGAACCCATTAAAAGTATTAGATTGAAGCGAATTATCAAGGTCATGAACAATCAAATTAACTTTCATTCTTGGTCTATTAGATCATACAAAGATTTCTCTAAAATACTCTTTAATATCTAGACATTCAATATCAATATTGAACATCAAATTACTCCCATTCTTTCATACTATTGATATGCAAAATGAATCACCAAATAAATGGAATTGAACTGCTATAACAATAATCAAGATAACATTAGATTCCTAACAATTGAATTAGTTACACATCAATGATTGAAAGCAAATGCAAGTAGAACATGGAAGAAGTAAACCATAAACCACCCTTAGACTCACTCCTAATGAAACTCAGAATCGTCTCTTTGTCCAAGACTTTACTCTCCTTCCTTAGCAACTTGTTGAAGCTTCAATCAACGGTATGAAGTATGAACCTTGAAGTGAATTGATGAATTGTGTATGGTTTCCTAAGGTGAGAGAGAGGAATCAAATTTCCTTTCAATCATGAACTTATTTCCCAATTTAGGTGTGAGGTCCACGTAATTTAATTCTTATAATTTTTGGTAAAAATAAGAATTCACAAATCAGGAATCAAATTTTTTTTCCTTCTTTGGATTTCTGACAGTAATTAAATGTCGTAGTGTGAACCGCTTTTAACAAAATCCTTGACATTCAAAGGTACTTTGGTCTTTGTATCCGTCTTTAGGGGGGCATTTTAATTAAGTAATTACAAGTTGACTGAGATTTTGGGTAATTATCAAATTAGAGGGAGTGAAATGACTAATTAATTAGTGGCAAACTGGGGATGAGTTTTTACGGTTTTCCCTATAATTTTCATACAATCAGTAAGAAAATGTTAGTTGCCTTTTTGGGTTTGCACCAATGGAAGTTTATTTGTTTTAATTATTTTAAGATAATCAGAATCTATTGTCTTGACTAAACATGCTATGCACAACAAGGAAATCTACCCCCACTGCATCAAAAGAAATCTCTTGTGAGGCAACCTTCTAATTTATTTAAAATAGAACAAATAAAGTTAATGATAATCACCATCTTGATTTATGAAATTTTCTTTGTCTCACTTTGAATAGATTGAGTCATAGAAATGAATCGCTAGTATCTATTTTTCTTTCCACTAGTGTCTTTCTTGCATTTAATAATCCAGTTATTTAGGTTTTATTTAAAGAATTAAAACAATAGCAAGTATATGTACCTTTTTCGGGGGTTTAAAAATATAAAAATGATCCTATTTGGTTTGTGTAATTCCAATGCGTTCTATTAAGAAGGAAAATGGCGACGTACATCTGCGCACATAGAGAAATACTGTTCAAGTATTGTCTATTATGTATGTGTTATAATGCAAGTGAGTTCCAATTTCAAGACCCCTTCTACAGTTATAAAAGAACTTATCAATTGTATGAATCTAAACCCACCATCCAATTTGATCTTTTACGCGTTTTGAATTTTTATAATTAAACTTAATTGTCATAAAATCACACCATCATTTCATGATATTAAAATAATTTTTTAAATTTATTTATGTAGATTTATTCTCACAAATAAAATGAAACAGATGTATGCTGTGAAATCAATGTTGAAGCAGGGGCGGAAATGCCGCAGAGACAGGTCCATCAGCATTAGGGCAAAGGCATGACTTAAGTTTGTGACTGCAAAAGCATTGTGGTGGACAGTCAGCATCCTTTCTGCATGGGGGAGGTATATGTATTGCTTCTGCTCCAAGCTGCACAGCTAGCATAAGTATTGTCCAATTAATTATCATTAATTGCACAATTATAGTTGTAGTTATTTTTTGTGAAAACTTCATTGTAGTCCTTAAGGTTTCGAAAAATATCAAATTTTTAAAGCTCTTTTGGAAACAACTCTTTCCATCCCTAATTTTTCTAAAACTCTTTAAAAGAGTCCAAACCGTTAGTCAACTAATAGTCAAACGAAATAGAAAAATTCAAAAGACTTAATTGCCCTTATTACCTAAAATGACCGTTTTGCCCCTAATAAAACTAAAATATTATATATTTTTCATTCAATAAAAAATCGACACGTGTATATATGATTATTGCTTTTTAAAACAAAAATATGATTTTTTAATTAAACAATAATTAAAAATAAATAAATTTAAAAAAAAAATATTATCTCTTCTCTAATCAGATTATTGCTTTTTCAAAAAATATGATTATTTTTTAATTAAACAAGAATTAAAAAAAAACAAACAAACAAACAAACAAATTGCAGAAAAACAATATTATCTTTTTAGTAAACTTTTCTCTCTTCTTTGAGATAGCAAGAAAAAAAAGCAAAAAGAAAAATACTGACAAAGGCCTTCATCATGGCAAGGGCGATACACTAAATCGTCGATGAATCAGATCGACAAGCTAGTGCGTTGATTTGGTTCACACTAGATCATCGCATCAAATCAACAATCTAGTATGAACTAAGTCAATGCACTAGATTATCGATCTAGTTCGAACAAGATCGACAATCTAGTGCGTCGACCTGGTTCACACCAAATTGTTGATCTGGTGCGAACTAAATAAACGATCTAGTTTGAACCAGATGTCGATATGGTTCATCGGTTTGGTTCGCACCAGATTATTAGAATCTGGTGCCGCCTCTATCGCATGGAGACCCAATTCGTGTTTTTGGTGATTGATTTCTGATGATTGATTTTGCAGAAAAAGAAAAAGTAAAGAGAGTTTTAGTTTCTGGGTGTTTCAAATTGGTGGCTGTTATGATGGCGACTGTTGATGATGTTTAGATTGATTGGGTGTTGATGACTTTTTGTGGATTGTTGAACAGGTGATTACATGGATTGTTTAATAGGTGATTGAGTGTTGATGATTTTCAAATTGGGGGTGATCATTGATAGTGGTGGCTATTGCAACAGGTGATTGTGTTGGTGGCTGAGGATGTTGAAGATCTGAGAGGTTCATCTAGGTTCCAAACCAAATGTTGAAGATTGAAGGATTTGGGTTGTTATCTTTGGTTTTCTTGGTGATGAAGATGAGCTTTTGTTTGTGTTGATGATGATGATATTCAGGACTGGGTTTGTGTTGATGATGAATGGTGATTTTGCTAGTGAAGAAAATACATTTTTTTTTTTAATTTCTTTTTTTTAAAAAAATTAGTTATTTACTAAAATATCATCACTTATCAAATTTTTTTTTTTAATATTTTAAAATCTTAATCGTCCACATGTAATGATATTAAAATTTCATATGAAAAGACCATCTTACCCTTTCTATCCAAACTATTTATCACCGTTGACCGTTAGTTGATTGACAATTTATACCTTTTTGAAGAGTTTTAGAAAAATTAGGGATAAAAAGAGCTGTTTCCAAAAGAGTTTTAAAATTTTGATATTTTCTGAAACCTCAAAGACTAAAATAAAGTTTTTTCTCATTTTTTGTTTATATAAAATGACAATAAAGAATCAAATGAAACCCCTCTAAGGTAAGACCTTTTGTACATCGGAAACAAATTTTCAAATACTCAACACAAACCTCCATTTCCATTAGTCAACAACCATTAAATCAAATTATGAAGGGTAAAATGGTCAATTCACAACTAATAAATATTTTATTTAAAAATTATATTTTTCATTAATAAAAAATAATATAATATTTTTATTTAGAACAATAAATTCTTCATCTTCTACATCCATCATCATCTTCCTCATTTTCATTTCATCATCTTCATCATCCACCTATTGTTTTCATGAAAATCATCATCTCTATTATTTTCATCAAACCAACATTATTCAAATCAATCATCATCATCAAACCAAATATTACCAAATCAAACAAAATTTCAAAGTTCATGAGAATTTAAAAAAAAAAAAATTAGAGATGGCATCTCCATCTCCAACTAGTGGAGAACCTCTAGTCTCCATCGCCGGAGACCAGATCTAGAGAGATGTTGTCTCCAACGGTAGATGAAAAAATAATAAATAAATAAAAGTGATTGTCTTAATTACTTAAAAATAAGGAAAAAATATTATTATTCTACACCAAGATGTTGCACCATAACATTACAAATAAATTGTGAAAAGAAAAAAGGGAGAGTTACCAGCACTAAGAAGCAAGAGTGCAACCAAGAAAGCTAACTTGCATGAAACTTTCTCCATTTTGTTTCTCTTGAAGGATATTTTGCTTGTATGCAAAAAGTGTCTTGAGGGTGTATTTAATCTAAAATTTATTGGAATTTATAACATTTTAAAAGTTTGAAAGTATTTAATGTAGATTTGCATGAAATCTAGATGCATTGTTAGATTCCTAAAATCAAGTAATGAATTCTCAAAATGAAGGAATTATGAATTCCTAATTAGGGACTTTAATTCATTTAATTCCTAAAATCAAGGTTTTATTTAATGCCTTGAGATATAAATCCCAAAATAAGGAAATTTAGTATTTGCCGTGGAGAAATTTGAAGGTGCATATAAGATAGTTGATGTATGATTAAAAAGGAAACATATTAATGGTAATTAATAAATAGAATTCTAGAGGTGCCTGATAACACTAAAATATACAGTTATTTTGTAGTCACTTACCTAGCTTTTAATTTCATCATGGAATGTGTTATTGGGGGATTTGATAATTTGTTGGGGCAACTATGCAATTAATGGAGGTTTCGAGTGAAAATAAGCAGGTTCCTAATTAAAGCAGATATTTTTGGAAATGAATTAATATCAAAGAAAATCAAGAATCAATTCAAATTTGGAAGCAAATCTAGAAGCAATTTAGAAAGAAATCAGAATTGAAAATGGATCTTGAAGTAATATAGTAAGAAAATCATTGAGATTTAATGCGAATTAACGGAGGAGAATCAAATTAATTTGATTTGGAAACAAAATCCAGAAGCATTAGGAAGAAATTGGATTTGGAAAGGTTTTAGAAGCAAATTGCAGAATATTGGGCTGAAAGTGTTTGTTCTTGCGTGAGCTCATACAAAGTGCATAGTTTGAGTTACGTGAGTTATAATCTATCAAATTAAAGCCCCGGATGTCTAGTTTCCATAGTTGCTGAAGGTTCATCATTCGAAGTTCTCTAGAGAAAGTTGTAGCTGATTTAGTGTCTAAAGGTCAGTGAAGTCGCGAGTTACAGCACGAACACAAGCCTCAACCACAAGTAGCGACCTCAGCCTGCATCAGCAGCGACTTGGAGTCGCTTGAACCAAACCAGCAACTCTTGCCCACCTCTAGATGCGATTTTTAGCCGCTTGAACCATTCCAGTGACTATAAGCAGCCACTCAAGTCACAGGTTGGAGATGCGACCATGAAATAAACGAGATTTTTTTGCTGCGAGGTCTCAAGACAGAGGTGGAGAAACTGTCAAGCAAACTAACTAGTATTCAAGCCACTCTCAAATATGACTATTCAAATAGCACAGAAAAGTAAGTACCCAACTACTCAAATATATTACTAGAATTTCATAGCATGGCTTCATTAACAAAGTATTGTGAACGAAATCTTGAACCTAAGGACTAACTGAAGAAATAGTGATCCAATAGTAATAACAATGTTTGTAATGTGTGTGCATAGCAACTGTAGTATGATTATTTAGCATTCCAATTTGTCTCTTTCTATTCATGCATTCACCATTATGAAAAGCAAAACTGATTTAGATGAAAATAGCAAAATTGGAGCACAGGTGGTAGTACCTTGTCACACCATCTGTAAATAACTGATTGCATTTGTTTCTCTGATGATCAGCCATTATGCGAGTGAAAACATAATAACTTCCACCCGATGATCTGTAGTTAAATCTGCTTTGCAGGTTCTCAAACTTTAAGGCAGACAACATTTAGAAGTATCAAAAAAGGAGAAGCAGAGGACTAGATGAATGAAGCCTGTCTGACATTGCTGAAAGATCATCCCTTGAAGATTGTGTTGTCATTCTATTGTGTGAATTGATTTCAAAGAACTAATGTTTTTACAAATCTGACTACATGGATTAATATTGTATCTGATATTAACACATTTCAAGTTTGAAGATCAACAACATAAATCATAAAACCAAACCAAATAACAAACTTCATAAATATTACGTAGTAAACGGAAATTAACATAAGCATCTCCTTAGTAGATCATCACTTTCACTATTAAAAAAACGTCTACTTATACATATTATACACAAACACAAGCTAAACATCCAAAGCTGATGCAAAAGGGAATAGAAGCCCAGTTGAGGCTGGGATATGTCATCTGCACACAACCTTTATGAACATGTGTATTTTTCATGGAGTGGAGTTATATTTAGGCCTAAGAATGACACCTTTGATTACAAGCCCTGTTTTCCAATGTCCTCCATGTTGATAAATATCAAAACCCAGTTCTCTTGTTTCTCCACCCTCAGTGAGGAAGTTGCCTACAATGAGCTCTATCCATTCTCCTCTGGGTTTCTCCAAAAGGCTAAGTTGGCGATCCCAAACTTCTCCACCAGGAAGCCACAGTCTAAGAGTGACCGGAAGTTCCCACCCCGATGCCCCTTTTGTCAACTTCACTACATACACTACTTCATAAACAATTCCTGGCGATAGATCAGATATCTTGAATTTTCCTCTCACATCCAGCCAACACACGTTGGATAGTTTTGCCACTTCAATGTTATCATCACTACAAGTTCAAAGATGTATTACAATGGTGTAGCAGTTGTGGTATTACAGCCAATAGAGCATTTGGGGATATTTCTATTATCCTCCAATGCAGTTTAAACAATAAAACATGTTCATTTCAAAAAGCATGCGATTGTTTTTACAGAAAGTACTTGTACTAGATCATAATGCTGTTACATAACAATATTCATTTCATTTCATTACCTTGTTTCCTTAAAACAATTCCATGTCCAATATTGATCACTGCCACCCCAAGTGATATAAAGTGACCTTGGATACAGCATGAAACAATGGCAGCCAGACTTCTTATCAATCCATGTTTTCTGCAGAGTGATTAAAAGCAAAACAATCAAAATTTGGTAAGCAGTTTTTTCCCTTCACCTATATATATTCATTTTGACCCCTCCCCTCAAACCATTTCCATTATTGTCTAGGTTCTAATGATCTAGTACAACTTCTAAACTAATTCTGGAGATTGTATAAAAAATTAGTTTTTTATATAATTCAAGCAACTATTCTTTTCCATGTCAAAGAATTTAGATAAAAAAAAATGGATCACCCCTTAAATTTTATAACATCACATCACATCAAATAGGAATAATCATGAGAAGGCACATATAATCAGTAAAGAAGCCAATCTTTATTGAAGCCTTAGCTTTCTTCGTTGGTTTCTCTAATGGATTACCATTCCATTCATGCAAACATTTTCTCAATAATAACATGTTAAACTTTCAAAGAAAATTGAAGAAAGTAAGATAAACAATGGGTTAAAAAAAAAATAAAAATAAAAATAAAATTCATCAAAAGACATATGTACGTACAAAAGCAAAGCCATATAGTTGTAACCATGCAGAGCAGAATAACAAAAACATGTATAAGAGAAAGACAGAGAGAGACCTTCCTCTTGTGTTCAAGGAAACCTTCAGTACTTTTGTTTGTGGCTTCTGTCTTTGCCTTCGACTTCGACTTCATTGAATAAAACTAATGCTCTCTTGCAACCCAGAAAGAATGTGTATGTTATGTTATAACAATTACATATATTTTTAAGGGAGAAATTTACAAAACGTTCTTATAGTTTTGGAATATGCAAATTTTTGTTGCTTAGTTCTTAGGGGTATTCTAGAATTTTTCAGAATTCGAACTTAGTCAAGATATGAAATGTTCTTGTCTTTGATAACTTTTCTAAAGTTTTAACAACTTTATGATAAACAATTCATTTTAAGTACTTCGTTTAATGAATTATTTTTGTGGGTTAAAAACAATTTTTAAACTTTTTAAGTTAAAAATGAATTTTTCACTTTTCGATATGGATTTTTTTTTTTTAATTTGCACTATATAAAACCCATCGTAATAGAGAACATTTTTGTAAATATTGGACTTTTGTAAAAAAAAAAAAAAAAACAATAAATGTTTTGTAGTTTCTAAATGATATCAGGCAATGCCATGAACTTTCTTGATCTACTAATTTATTGACAGTCTTAAGGAGAATCATTAAGTATATGATTAAGAAAAAAAATTAAAAAACAAAATATCATAACTTCGAAAAAAATTTTCTTCTTAAAAATTGTTGGCCACATTAGTGACAATTTTTCAAATTTTAAAGAATGTAAGGATTAAAATCACTCAAATCTTCATGATCGATGGAGACCTAAAATATCAATCTCCAACGACGATAGAGAACACATAATCACAATTTACATTGTCAATGAAGAAATGTGAAGATCGGTAGATATCCAATCTGAATCTTTATCATTCATATAAGATGCTAAACAATGGATATCCAATTTAGATCTATGTTTTTCTATTTTTACTGTTTTTTCAAATATTTCCACCATATATCATTATGATGAATAGGAAAGATCTCAATTTTTTTAATCTATTATTTATTTATTTTAAAAAAAAATCTATTTTATTTTATAAAATATTTCTATTATTCATCTCAAGACCAACGATAGAGATCCAAATATTTTATACATTTTATTTTGTTTTTCAATTCTTAAAAACATTTTACAAAATGATGTAATTGCCCTTTAGACCGTTGAGCCTATCAGTGGTCGATATTAATCAATAGTCCTATATGATGTTAGTGCAATTAGGTCAATATTTTAAAGTGAAATTTCAAATAAAGTTGGGGAAATAGCGCAATTTGCCAAATTTCAATTGATAGCAGAGTTAAATGATAATGACACTTTCACAAGGTATTTTTCTAAATTTATTTTGTGATTTTTTTTCTTCTATTTTGAATTGATAGCTGAGCCGGATGATAATGACAGGGCCAAGAACTTTCCTGAGGTACAATCATAAACACACAGAAAAAATGCACCCACCCAATTTTGGAGAAAATACATTCCAATGTGCCTGCATATGGTCCACCCTCCACCGGAAGTTTATTTATTTATTTATTTATTATTATTATTATTATTATTATTATTATTTTTGAACTACCCTCCACGGCTCCACCACAGGTTATATTATGAGATATAATCACATATATCGTATTTACCATGATATGATGTAATTAAAAATAATAATAATAATGATAGGCTTCTCAATTCTTTTTTTTTTTTTTAATTATATTACATTACTGAGACTAATTCAGAAAACAATCGAAACAAAACGAGATTGAATATTGAAAGTATGACCTAAAGAGCGGCTTCTGTACAGAAGAAAGCGACTCAAATAAAGGTAAGAAAATTGCCCTTACATATGAGGGAGAAAGCAAAAGATGTTGCCAATGGGTGTCGAACCCACCTCTTATGAGAGGTGGGTGTGCAGCTGATACTTTTCCACTGCATCAATGCAACTTTTGACAGCTTCTCAAAATTTTATTGCAAATCCATGTTCAAATGATATGATATACAAGTTGTTAATATCTTATAAATTATGAGATTGTGTAATAATTAATAAGATATTAACAATTTATATGTCATGCTATTTGAATATGAATTTAAATAAAAAAAAAATGTTGGAAGTCTAGCACTAAAATAGTAATAGTCAGGACCCGTTTGATCTAGCACTTAGTGCGTGGATCCCATTCCAGTTAAAGATGTTTGACTCCATTTGTCGTCTTGTGCCAACGCTCTACTTGTCATTATATGTCGATGCTCCAAAACACGCTACTTTATCGGACAAGATTTAAAAATAAGGAATCTTTTTGTGAAGATGTAATAATTTCTAATTTCAGCAATTGTTGTTTTTTAAGATATAATTATCTTTCTTTTTTTTTTTTCTTTTTTTTTTCTTTTTTTGTCAATTAGAAGTGAAATTCATGACGGCTAGTTGCCTTTAAGTTATCCCTAATTTGAACAAGTCATACTTCTAAATAGAAATATTGACTTTCTCCATAGAAAAGTCCTCCACACACCAAGTCAAGAACTGAAAACGACTTGTCCAAGTCTTTGCGCGTGGATCCCATTCCAGTTAAAGATTTTTTATTCCAACTGTTATTTGCGCCGACGCCCTATTTGTCGTTACATGTCGACATTTTAGGACACACTATTTTATTTGACAAAATTTTAAAATTAGGCCTTTCAAAAAAAAAAAAATTAAAATTAGGAATCTATTTTGTGAAAATGTAATAATTTCAGCGATTGTTGTTTTTTCAGATATAATTATCTTTTCTTTGTCAATTATAATTAAAATTCATGATAGCTCGTGGTCGCAAGTCATCCCAAATTTGAACAAGTCATAACAAAACAGTAAATTTCTCCATATAAAAGTCTTCCATACACCAAGTCAATAACTGAAAACGATTTGTCCAAGTCTTCGTGGGTGGATCCCATTCCAGTTAAAGATGGTCGACTCCATTTATCATCCTATGCCAATGCTCTACTTATCGTTACATATCGATATTTCAGGACATATTGTTTTACTGGACAATTTTAAAATTAGGAATTTTTTTGTGAAGATATATTAATTTCAGTGGTTGTTGTTTCAGACGTAATTATCTTTTCCTTCTCAATTATAATTGAAATTCAGGACAGCTAGTTGTCTCAAGTCATCCCAAATTTGAACAAGTCATAGTTCTAAATAGAAACATTAACTTTCTCCGTAGAAAAGTCCTCCATACACCAAGTCAAGAACTGAAAACGACTTGTCTTGGTCTTGTGCATGGATCCCATTCCAATTAAATGTTGTAAAAATAGATTAAAACAGCCCAGAAAAATCTGCGCAAAACAATCCAGAAAATGAAGAAAAAATCTGCACTGTTTTTTGAAAACTGTAGAATTTTATTATCCAATTTGACAGCCCAAAACAGCCTTGTGTTACACCCAAAACAGTCAACAAAATCCACCAAATACTGCACAAAAAACAGTTCTCAAGAGACCTGCACAAACAGCATAAACAAAGTAACAAAAAACTGCAAATAGATGGCTTTAAGACGCATAAAAAAATCGTTCTCCCTAAGACATTATTTACCTCCGCCAATTCTGTGATGCACCAAGTTGCGAATACACCTCTAGGATACAATAAAATCTTTTGTTTGTCTATGATGTGTATTAGCGAAGACAAATCAGAATACTGTCGAATGATAACAAATCTATTGTTAACAATTTTTCACTTCTGCAAAAAGTAGAATATTGCTTATTTTGTTTGTGAGAAACAAAGAATATTCAAGAAGAAAAAGATGAAAGAGATGTTAGAGATGTTAGAGATTTTTTTTATTATTATTGGTTGTGGCATTCACATATATATAGGTTTCTCATAGACACAACCTTTTAACAAACATAACTTTTTGTAAAACAATATGTCTTTTCATTTTAAAAATTTAATTTAATAAACACAGCCTTTGGTGAATGAACGTATTTATTTATTTTTAAAATTTCAAATTTAACTTATTTTAAAAACTTATTTAACAATCCTCCACCATTTTCAAAATAAATTCATTTGAAAATGTTTTTGCATAGACTTGAAAACCGTATGCATAATTGAAAGTGTCTCTCGACTCGAACTTCCATTTAGTGAAAATTCATTAAAGTTAATCAAGGTGACAAGGTAGGCAAGCTTTGAACCAATAACCTTATTTGACCAACTGAACTCATCTCACACATAGATTTTAAATTTCTAAGGTATTCATAACACTGACACGTGGATTGTCCCTATGTCCCCATATCTTATTTCATGAGTATTTTAGTAACTAGCTAAGTTACACTGAAGACGGTACCATCTCCGATACTCACATAGGTAGATGTTATCAAGAATGCCACTGTAAAACTTTCTAACAGAAATCTGTTATAACTCTATTAAAAAGTCATTAGTTTATCCTTCCTAGAACATACAGGTATCAAGCACTTTTATTTTTGGGACATAATAACTATTATAGTGCTTGCAATCACTACATATGATGTACTTTACTCATTGAACCCAAGATCTTGATGTTTCAAATGTTGAGTTGAGGTTTCATCATTGGAGATTTTTTAAGTTGGCTTCAATCGCATCTCCCTTAATGTTTTATATATTAGATCCCTTGCAAGGCCTTTTGTTGGGGTCTCTACTAAGTTTTGGCATGATCTTACAAAATCAATTATTATTACACTATCTATAAGCAACTGTCTTACATAACTATGTCTTAGGCCAATATGCCTGGACTCGCCATTGTATATTTGGCTATATGCTCTAGAAAATATTGTTTCACTATCATAATGAATTGATAAAAGTGACATTGGCTTGGGCTACAAAGGAATTTCTACCAATAAATTCCTCAATCATTCTGCCTCTTTATTGCATGATGCTAATGCAATAAATTCAGCAACAATGGTAGAATCTACTATACAAGTTTGTTTCTTGGAACTCCAAGAAATAACTCCTCCACCAAGCATAAAAATTCATCCGCTTGTGGATGCATGATCAACCCGATCATTAATCCAACTGGCATCAGTAAATCTTTCTAGAACTAAAGAATAGCCAAAATAATGTATACCATAATCCATAGTATATTTTAGATATTTTAAAAGTCTATATACTGCTTGCCAATATAATTGACTTGGATTACTAGTATACGCACTAAGCCTTCCTACAACAAACGCAATATCAGGCCTAGTTAGGGGTGGGCAAAAAAATTGGACCGAACTGAACCGAAAAATCGATTTTTTTGTCGATTTTTCGGTCCAGTTCGGTTGTAATTTAAAAAAAATTAAAAATTTTCAGTTTGGTTCGGTTTTGACTCAAAAAACCCGAACCGAACCAAAAACCAAAAAAAAAAATCAATAATACATTTCTTGATTATGAATTAATAGTTTTTGTTTTATTTTTGTTTTAACTTGAAGTTGAAAGAATGTTTTAGGTGTTGTTTTGAAAATGTTTTAGGCTCCTTTTTGGCCTATTCTATTCTATGTTTCAATTAGGTGTTGTTTTGAAAATGTTATAGGTGTTGTTTTGAATTATTTTTAGTTTTGTCAATTGTTTTTGATGTTCAGGACTGTTACTTTTGAATTAAGAGTTGTTACTTTTGAATTGTTTGAATTGCAATTTATATAACATACCGGGCCTAAAACCAAATGGAGGCCCAAAATTACAAGCCCAAAACCGAACCGAACCGAACCGAATGGAATCAGTTCTATTCGGTTCTGTTCATGTGATTTATTCGGTTCGGTTCGGTTCAAAAAAATAAAAAATCGAAAATTTTCGGTTCAGTTCGGTTTTGGGAAAAACCTAACCGAACCGAACCATGCCCACCCCTAGGCCTAGTACAAGTCATTGCATATATAAAACACCTTATAACATGAGTATACTCTAATTGAGATATTGCTCTTCCTGTGTTTAGGTATATTTTTATGCTTGAATCGAACGGTGTGGATATCGACTTGCAATCAAAATGATTGAACTTTTCAATATTTTTTCAATGTAGTGTGGTTGAGTTAATATTAAACCATTATCTCTTTTTAAAATTGTAATACCCAAAATCACATAAGCAAACCTCATATCTTTCATATTAAAATTGGATGACAGTAATGTTTTTGTCAATTCAATATTCTCATTATCTGTTCCAAAAAGTAACATATCATCCACATAAAGACATATAATCACACCTTTATTTCCTTTGAATCTACTATAAACACATTTATTAGATTCATGAATTCGAAAGCTATTTGTAGCAATGACTTTATCAAACTTTTCATGTCATTGCTTTGGAGCCCATTTGAAACCATATAATGATTTGATAAGTTTGCAAACTTTGTGTCCTTCTCCTGGTATTATAAAACCTTCAGGTTGCTCCATGTAAATATCCCTATCTAGCTCTCCATTAACAAAAGCCGTTTTTACATTCATTTGATGGATTTCAAGGTGATAAACTGACACCAATGCTATCAATGTTCTTATAGTAGCAATTCCTACAATCAGTGCATGTGTATCAAAACAATCAAGACCCTCTTTTACGTAAAACCTTTTGCTGCTAACCTTGCCTTAAATTTATTAATGGTTCCATCAACTTTCATTTTCTTTTTGAAGATCTATTTGCAACCTATTGGTTTTGATCCAAGTGGTATATCAACCAATTTCCAAGTCTCATTTCCCAATATAGGCTCCATTTCATCATTAATTGCTTCTTTCCAAAAAGCAATATCTTGTGACTTCATTGCTTCCTCGAGGGTATCTAATTCAATTATCGGCAAGACTATTGTCTGTCTCACATGTGTATTTTTAGTACCTTCAACTAGATACATAATGAAGTCAGGGCCAAATGATTTTTCTTTCCTTACCCTTTTACTTCTCTGTATTTCAAAAGAATCCTCTGTGGCAATTCTTTTTGGTATTACCACTTTTTCTACAAGTGTATCAGAATTCACAATTTTAGGTACCACAGAAAATCTAAATTCATAGAATATGGCATCTCTAGATTCTATAATAGTATTAATCTCAATAGAATTATTAGGTTCAATTACCAAGAACCTATATGATTTACTATGTTTTGCATAACCTAAAAATATACATGTTACACCTTTCTCTCTTAGTTTCTTTATCTTAGGTTCTGGTAATTTAAATATGGCTCTACATCCTCGAACTCTAAGATAAGATAAATTAGGTTTTCTTTTCTTCTGAAGTTCATATGGGGTAGTCTTAATTTTCTTACTAGGTACTTTATTTAGTATATAACATGCAGTTAATAATGTTTCATCCCAAAAACCTTTACTTAAACTTGAATTAGTAAGCACTGAATTCAGCATTTCTGTTAGTGTTCTATTTTTTCTTTATGATACCTCATTCTGTTGTGGTGTGTATGTTGTAGATGTTTCATATATAATACAAACACATTCACAAATTCGGGAAATTGATATTCACCACCTTTGTCACTCTTAAGAATTTAATCTTTGTATTACGTGCATTTTCTACCTTAGCCTTATAAGTTTTAAATTTATTCAATACTTCATTTTTTGAATGTGACAAATAAACATAACAATATTTTGAATAATCATCAATAAATGTTACAAAATACTTTTTGCCTCCTCTAATAGGATTACTATGCATATCACATACATCACTATGAATTAATTGTAATAAAGATGATGTTCTTTCGATTTTAGGAAAAGGAGTTTTAGTAATTTTTGTTTGAGCATACACTTTACATTTTTCATGCATGTCATAATTATATCTAGGAATTAATTCCATATTAGTCATATCATGCAACCGTTTAATATGAACATGTCCTAATTGATTATGCACAGTGTTCGAAAACTCGTTACTCGCTACCCGATTGGCGAGGCAGCGAGCAGTGAATACTCGGTAACTCAGAGAGTACTCGGTTTGACCATCGGTCAATGGTTAAACCGTTGACCAATGATTAAACCAGGTCAAACCTGTAAAAAATAAAATTTAAAAATTTTATATAGGAACAAAATACAATCATATGACCACAAAACACCATCAAGCCTATCTCATAAAATCTTCAAAGTCACTTTAACAAATATATATGAAAAAATAGTGTCAAAACAAAAAAGAAAAAAGAAAAAAGAAAAAAAAACAACAACTTACGTAAAACGAAGATGATGATAGAGATAGTGACGTTGGCTACGACTGCGAAGGCGACGAACGAAGCGATGGACAGTGGCAACCTACGAGGTAGAGACCGGTAACAGTACACCAACTAACTAGAGGGCAAAGAAGACGAGCAAAAGTGCAGAACAGACGAGGAAGAAATGAAGACAGCAGAGGAAGGAGAAGAGCAGAAAAGCTTTATAGGTGACGCTAAAACGGCGTCGTTTTGGCGACGAAAAATTAAAAAAAAAAAAAAAAAAAAAAAAAAAAAAAGAGCCGAGTTGGTCGAGTTATCCTAGTTGGGCCGAGTTGAACTGAGTTAGGCTGAGTTAAGACCGAGTTGGGCCGAGTTGAGGCTGAGTTGGGCCGAGTTTTTACTAGATCCGAGTTGAACCCCCGATCCAGGGGTTCTCAAATCAGGAACCGGTCGAGCAGCGATTTCTAAGTGAGAAATTGGCCAACTCGACCGAGATTTTAATTCATGATTATGCCATTAAGATAATGAATCAATAATATAAACAGAAGAAACATTCATTTGATTGATATTAAGTTTAAACATACGCTCATACATATAACCCTTTCCAAACAAAATCCCACCCTTAGACAAAACAAATTTGTTTGACTCAAATACAGGATTGAAGCCAAACTTAGTGAGAAGACTATTGGATACAAGATTTTTTCTAACTTCTGGTAGATGATAAACATCAGTTAAAGTAAATACTTTTCTAAAAGTTATTCAAGTTGCACTTTGTCTCTTCCTTTTATTGTTGTAATAAAAGAATTTCCTATGTACAAGACACTTCCATCTTCATTCGATTCATAAAATGTGAAAATGCTACAATCTCTGCACACATGTTTGGTTGCACTCGAATCAACCCACCATGCAAAGTCATCTTCGTGAACATTAATCTCGGATATCATGGCCACAAAATTTAAAGTCAAATATTCCTTTTGTTTCATAAGAAATCGACAATCTTTTTTGAAATGGCCCGGTTTACCACAATGGTGACAAGGAAATTTCTTTTTCTTTCCATTTGGGTTCACCTTTGCTGCAACTTTTCTCTTCTTGTTGCCTTTTAGGTGTTGGGGCTGTTTAGACTCATTTTCTTCCACCATGTTTATTTTGGAGGACATAATGAGTTGCTCATCATGACTATTACGTCTATTATATTCTTCAATACAAAGATGTCTACCTAATTCCTCAAGAGAAATATCTTCTTTTTTTGTGTTTAAGGCATTTTTTGTAGTCTTTCCAAGAAAGAGAAAGTTTATCAATAATAGAAGAAACAACAATTGACTCATCCTTATGCATTTTGTGTTGTTGAAATTGATTGAAAATATGCATGATTTCATGAAACTGCTCAATGATAGGCCTACCATCAACCATTTTGTATTGGAAATATTTAGAGGTCAAAAATTTCTTATTTGTGGCATTCTCCATTATATATTTGGCCTCCAAGAGATCTCATATTTCTTTAGTTGTTGATTTGTTGTGGTATTGATCAAAAAGTTTGTTGGATATGGCATTGCAAATGTGTCCCTTACATATGTAGTCATATTGTTCCCATTTTTGCCGAGTTTGAGTTTTTGCCAAAGTCTCATTTTCATGCTCTAGCGACTTTAGTGTTGTAAGCACATAAACAACTTTAAGAGTTGTCAAAAGAAAGTGCAATTTCTTTTGCCAACACGTGAAATTCCCACCATCCAACCTCTTTAATTTGACAAAATCCACAGCAAAGTCATGTAGCAATGCTACTAATGCCATTGTTAAAAAATAATGTCTTAAGATTGTTGAAAAAATAGATAAAAAACAGCCAAGAAAAATCTACACAAAACAATCTAGAAAATAAAGAAAAAATATGCATTGTTTTCTAAACACTACAGAATTTTATTGTCCAATTTGACGGTCCAAAGCAATCTTGTGTTACACCCAAAATAGTTAGTAAAATCCACCAAATACCACATAGAAAGTAGCCCAAGAGACCTGGACAAACAACATAAATAAAGTAGTAAAAAACTATAGATAGATGACTTCAAGACGCGCAACAAAATCGCTCTCTTTAAGACATTATTTGCTTTCACCAATTCTGTGATGCACCTAGTTAAAACACCTCTAGAATATAATGAAAACTTTTGTTTGTCTATGATGTGCACTAGCAAAGACAAACCAGAATACCGTTAAATAATAACAAGTCTACTGTTAACAATTTTTTATTTCTGTAGAAAGTAGAATACTGTTTATTTTATTTGTGAGAAACAAAGAATATTTGAGAAGAAAAGAATAAAAGAGATGTTAGAGATTTTTTATTTTTTATTTTTTATTTTTGGTTATGACATTCACACACACACACACACACACATATATATATAGATTTCTAATAGATATAACATTTTAACATACACAACTTTTTACAAAATAATGTATCTTTTCATTTTAAAAATTTAATTTAACAAACACAACCTTTAGTGAATAAACGTATCTATTCAAATTCAAAATGTCAAATTTATTTTATTTTAAAAACTGCTCTAACATTAAAGATGTTCAACTCCATCTGTCATCTTGTGCTAACGGTTTACTTGTCATTACACGTCGATGCTCCATAATACTCTATTTTCCTAGATAAGATTTAAAAATCAGGAATCTTTTTTATAAAAATGTAATAATTTCACCAATTGTTATTTTTTCAGATGTAATTATCTTTTCTTTATCGATTATAATTGAAATTCAGGATATTTAGTTGTCTCAAGTCATCCCAAATTTGAACAAGTCATAGTTCTGAATAGAAACAGTAACTTTCTCCATAGAAAAGTCTTCCATCCACCAAGTCAAGAACTGAAAACGACTTGTCTAAGTCTGGTTATGATCATAAGAGCAAACAAAGGCTGGATTAATTGTCTATATACCAATCGTGAAACTTTTTGTAACAATATTTTGTCTCTAAGCTGAGCAGCACTAGCACAGGAAAAGAAAAGAAATAATCAACAGGAGAGAGTAATTGGTGGTATGGCAGAATTACTTATAGAATTATTAGTAGCGCCTATAGTGGAAAATTTGATATCCGAAATAGCGTCATGGATCAAAGAAGAGGTTGGTCTGCTGCGAGGTCTCAAGACAGATGTGGAGAAACTGTCAAGCAAACTAACTAGTATTCAAGCCACCCTCAAAGATGCTGAGGAGAGACAACATGAGGACCGGTCTGTCAAAGATTGGCTTGGTAAGCTCAGAAATGCAGTTCTTGATGCAGAGGACATACTGGAGACTTTTGCAACTGAAGCTGCCCTGTCCAAGAGAAAGAAACAGGTAACATTTCGCTTATTTCTATTGGGAACTTTTAGTAACCGTTAAATCCATTAGCCCAGAGAGAGTTCAATCACATATGTTTGTGATAATATATAAGACTTAAGTCTATATGATTTATGATATCTTAACAATAATCACTAGATCAACCTCTCTTAAGTTTTGGTGTATGATAGTGGCAGATCCAAAAAAATTATTTAGAAACACATGAATAAAGTAATAAAAATATCAAAAATTAAAAACGTATTAAATACCTAATGTTTTTATGTAAAACAATGTTTGATAACACTATATAGTTTAAAAATAATAAAACATACAAAATATTTAGACAAAACAAAAAGTCTCATGCTTAAAAATCCTAATAAATTATTAAAATAAATAAATAAACATAAACAACATGAAATGATAATTTTTCTCGATGGGTCTTTAAATCTTGAAATTGTTTCATGATAACTTTTCTATCGATTTTTTCAAAAATATTTTTCTCCGTGTACGCAAGCAGTCTATTATTTTATTATTGATCTCTTATTCGATTGCGTAGTTGTAAATAGTACTTATATATTAGAGAACTAAAATAAAAAAAAATTATATATATTAATTAATTAAGAGTAGAAAAAATATTAAAAGTAGAAAAATTAGTTTAAATAGAAATAATGAAAAGGAATTAAGTTAATTATATTAAAAATGAAAGATTAAATAGTAGAAATAAAAAAATAATAAACAATTAAAAATAGAAAGTGTTGGCACATATATTGATAAAAATGGAAATACAATATTTTAAATAGCATCTGGTTCTCGGTTCGTCAACCCAGAACTAGCGTTTGGTTCTGGGTCGGCGAACCCACAACCAGATGCTCTCAGTCTGAGAGACGATGATATTGATGGAGATGTTTTTTGTTATTGTTTTTTTTTTTTTTTTTTTTTGGTGTTATGATGATTTAATATTGTTGAAGATATTGTTGTTATAGGAGATGATGATGTTAATGAATTGGATTAATGATATTGATGAATTGTGGGAGATGATGATATTGATGAAGTAGGTTGATGATGTTTAATTGTGGGAGATGTTTTTTTTTTTTTTTAGATTTTTTATAAAATTAATTTTATATAATAAAAAAATTAAATTAATTTATTTCAATTCAATCTCAATCTACACCAAACATGATATGGTATAATTTTTAATTCAATCCCAAGTTTTACCAAATATGGAATGGTGATTTTCCATTTCAATCCAATCCAATCCATTCCATTCCAATTCAATCAATTTCATTCCAATCCCGTATGTCAAACGCAGCCTTAGGGAAGTAGCTTTTAAAATAAAAAAATAAATAATAATAACATTTAATAAAAAATAACCTGCCAGCATTATTCACTGCACACCAATCAAAAATAGACCAGGCACATCGTTTGATTGAAACAAAAAATCAGGCACACCGCACAGATGATATTTATCCCCTTTTTTGTTTTTTCTTTTTTTTTTAACGTATGCATACACTACACAAATCAAGCCAACGACATTTTTTCTCAAATCCGAGTTTTTTTTCTGTGGCTTGAAAAAATTGTTTCTTGCTCGTGAAGGTACCAAATATTCGATATCAACATGAAGCTGCAAACAAAATAAAGAAGTTATTGGAGAGACTAGATGAAATTAGTGAAGAAAGAATAAGCTTCATCTCAAAAACAATAGTGACGGTGGGCGTCCCCTAGAGCAACCACAAACATCTGATTGTGTGGTGGATGAAACCAATGTTTTTGGTAGGGAGATGGATAAAGAGAACATAATGAAGCTGTTGCTGTCTGATGAAGAAGAAGAAATGTCTATCATTCCGATCATCGGGATGGCAGGTCTTGGCAAAACAACTCTTGCTCAACAGGCTTTTAAGGATGAACGGATAAAAGAACGTTTTGAACGTAGAATGTGGGTCTCTGTCTCAATAAATTTTGATTTGGCAAAAATTATTAGAGATATTATAGAGTATCACTCACAAATGAGATATTCTATTGATTTGCGTCTAAATCAATTAGAGTCTCGTCTTTTACATATTTTGGATGGAAACCCCTTTTTACTTGTTCTAGATAATGTCTGGAATGAGGATTATATGAAATGGGAACCACTTCGAAATATCCTAAAACGAGGAGATAAAAGAAGTAAAATTATAGTTACAAGTCGAAGCACTAGGGTTGCAGAGATTATGGGTACACGACCTCCCTACTTTCCAGAGTTTTTGCCTGAAGATGAATGTTGGTCATTGTTCGAAAGGATTGCATTTAATCACAATAATGTTTCAGAAAAATTGCATTTAGAAAATATTGGTAGAGAAATTGTGTGCAAATGCAAAGGCTTGCCTTTGGCAGTTAAGGCAATGGCTGGCCTTCTGCGTGGTGATGGTGTTGTAGAAAATTGGCAGAACATCTTAAGCAGTCATGTATGGGAGCTGGAGGATAAAGAATCTAATACCAACACGCCTAATATATTGTGTGTTCTGAAATTGAGTTACGACCATCTCCTTCCTCATCTTAAACAATGTTTTGCATATTGCTCCATATTCCCTAGAGCCTATTTCTTTCACAAGGAAGAGCTCATCAAATTTTGGATAGCGCAGGGATTTCTTCATTCTAAGGAAAATGAGAAACAGGAGAGAATTGGAAATCGTTATTTCGATGAATTACTAATGAGATCTTTCTTTCAACTAACAGATACTGAAAAGAAGCGGTACCAAATGCATGATCTCATGCATGACTTGGCTCATTCGATTTCAAGCCCCCATTGTTGCCAAGTAAGGACAGCAAGTCATGCAATGCTGCGTCTAATGAGACCCGTCATGTGTCATTGCTTTGTGAAAACAAAGAGCAGCTGTTTCGAGCATTGTTGAAAATTCTCAGAAGCTCCGGACGCTCCTATTTCCTGGTGAGTGCTTGAAAAACTTTGGTGATCAAATTCTTCGAAAGGTTTTCCATACATTGCAATATCTTCGCATGTTGGATTTGAGTAACAGCACGCTCTCAGAATTGCCCAGCTCTGTCGAAAATTTGAAGCTCTTGCGCTACCTTGACCTCTCCAGAACTGATATCAGTGTTCTTCCCAACTCAATATGTAACCTCTACAATCTACGAACATTGAAACTCTTAGGCTGCCTTTGGTTTTCCAAATTGCCTGAAGACCTTAGCAACCTGGTTAATCTCCGTAATCTTGAGCTAGATGATATATTCTGGTTCAAGTCCTCCACTTTGCCACCAAGAATTGGAAACCTAACCAGCCTGCGATATTTGCATGCATTTCAGATTGGCCTCAAGGGTGGATATGGAATTGAAGAATTAAAGAAACATGGCATATCTCACAGGAACATTGCATATATCGAAGCTCGAAAATGCAGTCAGCGCTGTGGAGGCTAAGCTGAGCCAAAAAAGGGTCTTGATAAGTTGGTGCTTGAATGGAGCAAGAGAGATGTCAATCCACAAAATGTATCAGATGAAGAGAAGCTATTAAAAGACCTGGAACCTCATTCAAATCTAACAGAGCTTTGCATTCTTAATTACATGGGCAATAGCTTTCCAGACTGGATGGCTGGCGGGCTCCTCCAAAATCTGCATACAATGACCTTAAATGGTTGTACTAGATGTAGAACCCTCTCTCTTGCTCAAATACCACAACTTCGCGTACTGAACATCAAAGGAATGCCGAAGCTGGAGAAATGGTCTGACAAGAGTTGCATGTCCCTCACGAGACTAAAGATCAGTTGCTGTGAGAAGCTAAGTGAAGTGCCTGAATTCTTCCCTATCCTAAGAGTTATGAAGATCAAAAAGTGTTGCTCATTGAAGTCTCTTCCAGTGACTCGAAGTCTGATGTTTCTAACACTTGTTGACAATCCTGTCCTGGAAGATGTTGCTAAAGAAATAGAAGCCAGGATTCAAATTCATGAAGGCCCTACAATTATGCGCATCATTCAATCTTCCCTTTTTCTATCTATTGGAATTGAAAGTAATTAATTGCCCCAGGCTGCAGGCCCTGCCAGATGGTTTTGCTCCACAAAAACTGGAGATAAGGGAGTGTCAGGCATTAAGTACCCTCACAAGCCGAAATGGACGCTTACAGCATTTGGTTTTGGATAAATGCTGTGACGGAACTTTAGTTGAGGCGATTCCTGGTACCAGCTCCCTGAGCACCCTAGTCATTTGTAACATCTCAAACCTCACCACTTTTCCAAGGTGGCCCAATCTGCCCAGTCTTAGGGCTTTGTACATAACACATTGCAATGACCTTGTGTCCTTGTCCGGGGAAGGATCATTGATAAGCTTGTCCTCACTCGAGCTGCTGTCAATACGAGGGTGTTCAAAGCTTGAGAATTTGCCAGACGAAGGGCTACCAACTGCACTCAAGTGTTTAATTATCGCATCATGCTCCAGTTTACAGTTGCTCGGCACAAATGGGACACTAAAGAACCTCAATTCACTCACGGACCTTTACATTGAGGGCTGTCCCTTGCTGCAGTCCTTTCCAGAGGATGGACTTCCAACCTCTCTTCAACATCCTGCGCATTCAAGATTGCCCATCACTGACAGGACGATGTGGAACAGCAGGTGCAGAAGGTCCAGAATGGCCAAAGATCAGCCACATCCCTGACCTGGAGATTGATTACATCAAAACTCGACATCTATCAAATAAGACAGCACCTTCACCAGCTTGGCATCTTTCATTTTGTTGCAGAGCAGGTTAGTAAAATGATGCAAGCTAGCGCATCATTCTTTTTTTTCATGTTTATGATGCAACATCTCTAATGAAGCAACAATTCTTTTTTTTTTCAGGGTTTGACATAAGTGATACCAGGCAGCTAAAGCAACAACCTGATGATCAAAGCTCAACAGCAAGGCGAAAAGGTGAATTGAATAAGTGATTTGATATCCTACAATCAATTCAAATTTAAAATATGTGGTTACTGTTACCTCAATACGTTATGACGTGACCAATTGCCAGGGTAATAGTGACATTATGTAGTAACAGAACTGGACTACAGTTACACTATCAAATTAATTCCCTTAGCATGCAGATATATGATTTGTTTTTGTGAGACACAGATGCATTCATATGGAAACCAATGCTTCAAATTCTGTGTTTGCAGGGCTTAAATGCAAAGGAAGATTTGAACGAGGCGAATCTTCTACTTCGGTACAATGACGTAAGTACCCAACAACCTAAAGATATAACTAACAATTAAAGTTTTGTTATAGAAATCTTGAATATTAAGTACGAACAGAAGAAATAGTGAGCTAATAGTAATTTCAGGTTCTGCCAAAAGAAAAACATGTGTATTCAGACTCTTGCCAAATTTGGAGCTCAAGTGGCATTGCCTAGTAACACCAGCCTTAGTTACTGTTTTCATCCCTTGATGACCAATCATTTATGTGGGTGAAAATATGATTACAACTTCCATTCAGTGACCAGTAGTTACATCTACTTTGCAGGTTCTGGAGACAGACATTTGAAAGTGTAGGAGAAGAAGAAAGAATTAGTTGACTGTTTCTAGATCAGCAAAGAAGCCTATCTTACATTGCTGAAAGCTCACGTCTTGAAGACCATTTGGACTACTTAGTTGTGATTATGTTGTGTATGTTTTCTCTACCAGTCACATACAAACAAAAGTAAAAATGAGTATTCAAAGAGTCTGTCTATGTTAAGGTTGTTCTGCTCCGAGTCCCTTCTACTGTTGAATTTTGGTGTGCTTGTTTTCTGTGGTTGAAGCTTGATAATATTATTTAGTTATTTTGTGATAATTCAAGAAAGAAACTAGTTTCCTTATTTTCCTGGTTGGTATGGCCGTTACCAAGATTTTAATACTAACAAATAGATAGAAAAGGCATATATATGTTATATAAATAGTTTATACACAGCCTTGCTTTACAAGTTACATCTATCCTTATATGGGATGATATCAGAAATTCTATCTTCACATTGTCTGTGAGCGTATAAACACATGAAACTTAACACTGTATCAATGCGCTGGAGCAAGAATACCAGAAGGTTTTGCATAGTGGTAGTACATAGTAGCTTTCTGTGAAAAGAAGCTCATAGAAAACCATACAGAACGAAGAAAAGCACGACCAGAAGTAATGATCCTAACCCGAACCCATCAGAATCAAAATCAGAACTGCTGGTCTGCTGAATTCCTCGAGAGGATGAGAAGGAACGAGAGGAAACGAACGTAGCTACCCTACAGGCACTGCTCAGCACAATGAAAAGAACTTTCCACTGAGAAGTTAATGTTGTAGAATCCATGAAAACTGACGGAACTCATCTTGACTCCTCATTTGAGTCCAGTTGGATGCTGTAAAAACTATAATAATTCTAATTGAAATATAGATTTATTAAAAACATTTTAGAAGAATCTTCGTAAATCTCAAGCTTTTCTATAAATTTAATAATTAACAAACTGAAAATCTTTATATTTTCTTGTGTTGGATCTCTTTACTGAAAATATAAAATATTTATAAAGTATCTGAAAAAGATATTTCAATTGTTAAAGTATTCTTGAAATACATTTAAGAAATCAAATTAATTGAAAATAATGTACACAAATGCAAACTGTTCTTCATTATATAGCCCTTCTCACGATCTAAAATAATCTATATGAACCTACGGTGGATGTCTGAAAAAATGAATTTTATAAATAAAAATAATAATAATAAACACTAACGTCCAATGAAATGATATAACTTTTATAAAATAATATTTCTAATTAAACATAACATATTGATGGTACTAATATATAATTTTCTATTACATTCATATCTTAACAGTAAACTGAATTCAAATCTCATATAATAATAAAACTGTAAATATCTATATAAATAATCTTTAAACAATAATAAATATAATTTAAAAATATTTATTGGTAAATTTTTTCTTAACTCTTTTTTCAAATAACTATACGGACTTCTTTGTTCGACCCACCATGTTTCAAGCCTCTATTGGACTAATGTCCAGGGATAGAACCAGCATTTGGCCAGGGGAACAGTGTACCCCTGAAATTTTTTTTAAAATTAATTAAGTTCATTATATTTAAACATATAAATATAATATCACTCTGTTCGGAGGACCACAGAATGGTTCTGATGGTCAGGGCCTGCCTTTTCCTCACGGTGCACCCCAATTCGACCCCCTAACCGCGTCTAAAAGCATTTGCATTTTCTCCTTTTTAGTCACTTAATACATTATATAAATACAATGCCACCTAGAAGCAGAAATACTAAATGGCCTCTGTGGTTGTGCCTCTTTTCC